>JBBBDQ010000693.1:340000-404408 GCA_037127315.1 Ascarosepion bandense | reverse complement strand
TGAATTGAATCATAATGCACTTTTTTTCACAGACGGTGCCCAACTGACGCTACTATACTGTACAAGCGACAAAAAAAAGAAAAAAAAAAGAAACACCCAAAACGAAAAAGCAACGTGCATGCGTGAAATAAAAAAATATTAAATGGCGACAATTCACCCATTCCACTCTATACTAACCTCTATGGATGATTTAATACAGGAATTTAAATATTTTGCTCGCATTATATTTTTTGGCGGAGGTGGGGAAAAATGATTTTACTGATACATGTCTTACTGACTCATAGCTGGGGGAGGAGCGGTGGATTCATAACACTGTTGAATTCTGTTCTGGGTGAGCCATTCATTCTTTTTTTTTTTTTTGTCGTTTTGCCGAATTTTTGCTTGATTTTAAAACTTTTTATGCTTAACTGAAGGATTGATTTTGTTTTCTTAGAAATTTCATTGCCTGGAATCTTGTCTTAGTTTGCCATGCTTTCCTCTTCTCTGCTGGTCGATTGTCTGGCCTCCCATTTCCACATTCTGTGATGAAAAAGTTAGAAATATTTTTTCAAAGTTCAGTAGCTTTGTTTTCGGCTTGGAGTTAAAATGTCTTTAACACTGTTGAATTCTGTTCTGGGTGAGCCATTCATTCTTTTTTTTTTTTTTTGGTCGTTTTGCCGAATTTTTGCTTGATTTTAAAACTTTTTATGCTTAATTGAATGATTGATTTTGTTTTCTTAGAAATTTCATTGCCTGGACTTTAACTAAGTTAAAACTTAGCAATTCAACAACGTTTTCCCATTTTTTTTTCAATTTGATCGGATGGACTAAACGATCGCCCGGTTCACACTCCACCCACATCTATTGAACAGGTGAAGAGGCTCATCCCTTGTTTCCTGTTTAGGATGCGGTTTCCGGTTTTCTCTTTTCCAATCTTTTCACTCTTTTATTTTCTTTTCCAATTGGAGTAGATAGACTAAACTATCGCCCGGTTCACACTCCACCCACATCTATTGAACAGGTGAAGAGGCTCATCGCTTGTTTCCTGTTTAGGATGCGGTTTCCGGTTTTCTCTTTTCCAATCTTTTCACTCTTTTATTTTTATTTTTTTCCAATTGGAGTAGATAGACTAAACTATCGCCCGGTTCACACTCCACCCACATCTATTGAACAGGTGAAGAGGCTCATCGCTTGTTTCCTGTTTAGGATGTGGTTTCCGGCTTTCTCTTTTCCATTCTTTTTGCCCCTACGTAGCCCCCTGCGCATCAGTGGTGCTATCGCCTTGCTTGGGGTGATATGATTAAAAAAAAAAATATATATATATATATATAACAAGCCGCGCTGGAATTGAAACTCAGCTTTCCGATCTCCAATTCCGAGACATTATCCGATACACCACCAGCACACCCAAACTTACAGCACGTGATATTCCCAAGCGGTCACCCATCTAGGTACTGACCAGGCTCGACGTTGTTTAACTTAGGTGATCGTACGAGAAACAATATTTCAACGTGATATTGCCGTAAGTCATAGGTTTCTAACTGCCAAAAGAAAAGTTTGTCATCAAAAGAGACAAAGACAGATTCAATCTTTATACAACGTGGGTATCATGAATTTTATAAGTATGGTAACGGGAACAAGACAGTAAAAGAAGCCTATGATCAAGACTAGCAGAATTCAATAATTTTACAAAGATGTGAATGAACTAAATCAGATGTGTCAATCCACTTATCCATTCCACTATGCAGTGAAAGGCGGATATCACCCCAGGTTGGTCAGCAGCTGGCTTCTAGTTAGTTTGACAAGCTAACGTCCTCCCTCATTGCTACACTTATCCCGAGAAAAACGAATGTCAACTCTCTCTTCTACGCACACTGACACTGGCGCACGCCGCACGAATATTGCTAATAAAAGAAGGCACGTGTTGTAATAAAGGCCACCTATGTGAGAATTCTCGCGAGTTTTTGACGAGATCTTCATTGCGTTATAAGCTTCTTAGTGTCGGTAATCTTACACTCAGATTTGAGATTTTGGCTGCCTCTAGTGGCGTGGCGCGGAAGATTTATGTTATACTCACAGTGACTGATGGATTAGTAAAGAGGAGGTTGGCGATCTCTGCGTGATTCAAAGTCAGACATGATTTGTTTGTGGACTACACTGTATATTGTGACTCATGAAAAAGAAGTATTTTGGTAGATTGCTTTTATAGTAAGGCATTGCACGCTGTTATTTGACTTATTTCTATGTACATGAGCGCTTCTATATACCCATTTATCTATCAAACCATCCATTTTATCAACTGACAATAGCACAGTTATTGATCGGAAGTTTTCTATCTTCGTTTTTATGCTCACTTGCAGCCATTCAAGTGCATTAATTTCTGAAAACAGACAGACAGACAGACAGACAGATAGATAGATAGATAGATAGATAGATAGATTTCGTGCTTTGATAAGATCCAAAGTATAGTCAGTAATATCATTGGTTCTAATCTGGCGGGTCGGTTTCGGTCACTGTTTGGATGAGCACTTCGTTATACCACCTAGACTTTTTAAATTTAAGTGCAGTACCAGACTAGCGTTGATATCTCGTGAATTTACAGTTGAGCTGGCTATATGTAGCCATTTTCTTATCCAGAATTTCTTGCTTGTGGAACTCCCCTTTGGCTCCAAGATAAAAGATAGCTAGATATAAAGATAGTAGGACAGACGTGTATAGACTCGTGTATATAGAGATATACTAGCAGTAGAGCCCGACGTTGCTCGGGTGTAATGAAAGCTTTAAAACTAATCCATGGTCCTGGAGCTCAGACTCATTGGACGTTGTCACGAAAAACTAAAAAGCAATAGTTGTTTTCATTTAAAGCGAAACCGTAGACTGAAAGAAAAATGAATGGATGTAAGTCAAATTTTGATTTCCTGGTTTCCACATCAAATAAGTTTTTTCGTCGTAAACTGAATTTTGAAGGCTAAATAAGTCCTCTGAGTAAATCGTATTATGGCTGAGACTAAGAACTACAATTTTACCTACTTAGAGCTAAACCCGAAGCAAAAACTAAAATAAAAGGGCTGAAAAAAATACAGATATACAGGAAGATAAACAGATACACACACACAAACATCTTGCCTTATATATATATATATATATATATATATATATATATATATATTATCGATTTTTTGCACAATTGTAAGAACTGCAGTCTTGAAACTTCTGAATATCGTTTCTTATGTCATTGTCTATGAGTGTATTAAATTTGATTAAAATCGGATCACTCCTTCTATAACCAGATTCTTTCGATTATCGATTATTTTCGATATTGATCGGGGGTACCTCGACACAAAACCTAGCTAAGAACACTCGCAGACGCTTATAGTACAACTGTGTAAATTTTCAAGAAAATCGGTTCAGCCGTTTCGGAGTCTATAGGTAACGGATACACAGACACAGACACACACACACAGACAAACTTCCATTTATAAATAAGTTTATAGATATATATATATAGCGCTGAAAGCGCTTGGAAAGTCGAAAATTATAAAACATTTTTACATTCCTTATCTCCAGCAAAAAGGAAACCTGTAAGAATATTGAAAAAATTAAATAAAACACACACACACACACACACACACACACATATATATATATATATATATATATAGGAATGATTAAATTGATAAATATGAATCTATATATTTTTCTTTATACATATTTGAAATAGGTAGGCAGGTAGGTAGGTAGGTATAAATAGAAAAAGATCGACTGACATAAAAAAAACTGCGAGAAATAAGTGATAGCAAAATATGAACAGTAAAACAGGGAAATAGATATGAACAGACATAAACACACATAAAGAAATAATTCAGAGAGAACTAGAGGCCCTACCAGGATTCGTCATTTGTGACCACAATCTCAACAATATAAGAAATGCAGATGACAGACACGGACACGAAAATACAAGAACTCTTACAGAAGGTAGCAAGGGAAAGCGAGAAGAAAGGACTAAACATAAGCTTCAAGAAAACTGAATGCGTGGTCATCAGCAAAAACAGGATGCCAACTACAATTCGGGGATACTATAAATGAAATAGGTGCAGTAATTTAAATACCTGGGAAGTGTTGTGTATGTTATATATCACTGTACGACGACAAACAACGAGAACACGCATATATAAAAATATAAGATTATATTTTTATTCCTGACGACGAGCCTGTGTGGAACAGAGAATGGAAGAGTGAGAGCGCGCATAGAATGAGTCGACGGGAGTGTAAGTCTTGCCTGTGGTGTCTCTCTGCTTCCACTGGCCGTTCTCTGCTGGCGAATCTGTGTGTCGATTTCTTTTTATAGTCTTCTAGAACCGGGACTTTTCCTTCCGGTTTTGTCTCGCATACGCAACGCCCACGTAATTCCAAGAGACACCTGTTTTGTTTACTTCCGTAGTCATTTCCGCCGCTGTCGGAAATAAGGTCAAACGAGCCCGACTCATAACCCTGCGACATCCGCTCCAGACGCCGACAGGATGTATTTCTCAAACACCTGTCTTGTCGTTCGCTGACCCCTTCATCGACGGGAAATATCATCGATTGCATCAACCTTCTTCGGGTGGGGGCTAGATTGCTATATTACACTGACAGAGGATGGAAAATGCGACATTGAGATCCGAAGACGCACTGACATGGTCACGGATGTATTTCAAACGCTAAGCAGAGTATTGAGATACAGGAAGATTTCGTTGGGAACAAAGAAAAGAGTATCTGTCCTTTTATATGGTAGCGAATGCTGGACGATCTCTTCAAAGAGATTCGAAGCAGCAGAAATGTGATTCTACAGAAGGATGACGATGATACCATAGACCAGCACGTGAGAAACGACAAGGTGTTGAAGAGGATGCAAGCAAAAAGAAAACTTATACATAGCATCAGGAAGAGACAGCTGAGGTTTATGGGACACATAATCAGGAAAGAGGGTTTGGAAAATCTTATACTCACAGGGCGGATAGATGGAAAAAGAGTCAGGGAAAAGTAGCGCAAGACATACATGTTGGGCTTAAGCAAATGGGTGTCGGAGCGGGGTTTGAGAGAGATATTAAGAGGTGGTGCAGTGGATATCGGCTCGGAACAAGAAATCGGGTAGCCGAGTTCGAATTCTAGCTGAATTCATTGCATTCACTAACGCGCAAATACCCTTGGGAAAGGTATTAATCCGTCTCTTCCAGTTATGGATTAAATAACAGGACAGATTGGGGTTCTATAACCTTGATCGGCAACCAATCTACCGCAGAAAGCAATGGCAACATACTGCGGGATAATCTTCTGCCCAGTCAGTCATGTCTCTTTCTAGACATGATCGCCCAAGCGTGTTTCACGTATGGCACTTAACTGACTGATTAAGAGGAAAAGTATTGAGAGCTAGCTACAAGGGATAAGGGCAAGTGGGGTTCCATTATCGTCTACGTCCTGAATGGATACGGCACAAAACAACAAGAAGAAGATTTATTGGTGAAAGACTTTACTATCAAGAACAGAGCGTATGTAAAAGGACATTCTGTCATTTGTCACTAGTACATACACAAATCAAGCATCCGACCGTGCATTGAATACTGTTGTCATATCTGGTCGGGCTCCCTTACCATTTATCTCAGGGTTCTCGACAGGCTCCAAAGGAGAATCTGTAACGTAATCGGTCCCGACCTGGCAGCTCGACTCCAGCCACTTTCTCGCCGGCGGGATGTGGCTTCCCTCTGTCTATTCTGTCTTATCTCACTGATGCTCCCTCCATAAGAATTTACTCGAACAACCAAACTGGCAACAAAGTTCCACTCTTTTACAGTTAAATCAATTAAATGCAGTCACTACTTCTACACCAGCAGCTTCCTTTTTTGCACTTCTCGCCTGTGAAATTCCCTTCCGAATAGTTGCTTTCCTGACAGCTAAAATCTCCAAGAATTTAACTGCAACCTCAATTCCCAGCTTCTATCCACTTGACTCCAGTCCTTCTCTCATCCTTTCCACATCACCTCGTGTATCTTGTTCTTTTCTTTTCTCACTTTTCCCTCGTGACTGTCTTCACACTGCTATTCTCATCCTTCTCTTGTCCTTTCTTTGAAACCCCCAATAACCGATTCGTCTTTCTCTTCGCTCTCCCCCTGCTTAAATTTTCACTTTTGTTTTATGTAGCCCCCTGCGCACCAGTGGCGGTACTGCCCTGCTTGTGGGGTAACGATTAAAAAAAAGTTAAGAAAGTTGAATGACTGAGTCATTTTTCTTCCGAAATGAATTACAGGCAATTTCTGACGGAATTTCCTTTTTATCTGAGAAATATCATTCGTAAATCTGAAAAATTAATTAGTAAAACTAACACAAAATGGTTGTTGTCTTTAATAATATTTAACTTAAAATATATTTTTTGCCTGAATGCACAATATATATATATATATATATAATAAGAACAGGTAAAAAAATTGTCTTTAATATAACATGTTTCACTTTAACAACCTATTTCATAGATTTTTTAAAGACGAATGATTAAACTTTTTAAAATCCAGGGAGACAGTATGTTTATTGAGGTTTGATTTCATTCATCTGATATGTGGCATGTGTAATAAAGCAATAGATAACCAATTTTAAATGAAGAAAAAAGTTGTGCCTGTTTATGTGTGACATGTGTAATAAAAGCAATAGATATTTATTTTCAAATCATCTGTTTGTATGCAAAAATAATGCATGCGCCAAGCGTATTTAAACTATAAACGAATTTAGTGTGTTTTGATGTCTGTAATGTTGGTATGTTTGTGAATGACAAAATGAAATACATTTCCGTTCAAAATTGTAGCGAAATAATGTATACAAGTATGAAACAAACTTTTATAAATAATATTTTTAAAAATAAAATATGTGTAAGAGAGGGAATCATGTATCAGTATGTGTGTTTATGAATCTGTAAAGTTAGTATGTGTGTGAATGATAGACGAAATACATTTCCGTTTTTCCGTTTAAAATTCTAGCGAAATAATGTATACAAGTATAAAGCAAACTTTGATAAATAATATTTTTGAAAATAAGTTGTTAATGATTAAAATATTTCAATGAAACAATATGTATTAAAACACTAAATATTTATGTATTAAAATTATTACAATATCATAATCATGTGGGTAGTGACATGCAGAGGTTTGATGATGGCCAGAGCCAACCCCTTAATTTTATGCTCCTAAGGCACAACTAGCGGAGTTATAGGGCCTAGTACTGAGAAATGTGAGAAAGGTGACATTTTATATATATATATATATAAACAGATGAAACATGAAACATGAAAAAAATACTTTATTCAAATCAAATATAAACTAAATATTTGTTTCGCTCTTTGATTAGATGCCCAGGACCGTCGCACGCTATTGATAGTAGGAACACAATACCAACGTTCGAGTTGTGCCGATGATACGCTATGGTACAGAATTACAGGAATTGGATATGACAACACGAGGAGCGTCTTAGCAATACATGACGAACAACACTCACAAGTAAATGTTGATAGGTTGTATATTACAAGACTGTAGTATGAAAAGGGGGTAATGACAGTTGAATATTATTCTAAAATTAAGGGATTTAACTTCTTGAATTTCTTAGACAACAGTGAGGTGAAATTAATGATAATTGTGAAAACTAGAATAAGTTTCGAAAAGGGGAAATCATGAAGTAGATCCAAAATGAATTCAGGAAGAACGTAGCAAAAGAGAGAGAGAGAGAGAGAGAGAGAGAGAGAGAGAGAGAGAGAGAGAGAGAGAGAGAGTAGTACAAGCATTGAAAAAGCAAAAGTTTGAAAGAGGCAAACATGGAATTGGGTAAAAGATGTTTTTGAAGACGGAAATGAGAAGCACTAGAATAACAATATTAGTATCAATCTTCTTCTACTTATAGAAGATCACTTCTACTCAAGAACAGGCTATCCCCATAAATAATAACAGAAAACTGGTTCGCAAAGAAGATATCACCGAATACGTGAGAAATTTGATGAAACTATAGCACACATTGTGACTGGGTGATCAAATGTAGCTCAGCATAAGTACAAAAGTTCGTATTTTTAGTACTGCTCAGTTATTGCTGGCCCTGTTCCCACTGAGTCCATTGCTTCACCCAGGATTGAACTCACAATAACTATTTCATTAAATTCATGAACCAACGGTTTAAACCACTAAGCAATTGACCGTAGATGAGATATCCCTAGACATAGGTAGTGGAACGAGAACAGTCTATTTTCATAGACTGAATAAAGTGTTCAGTTCAGAATTACCCAGATCCATATAATCGGAGAGTAAACTGTCAAAACGTTGTGATAATGTAGTGTAAATAATAATAACTCCCCATACCATAAATTCTGACAGAAAAGTTAGTGAGCAGTTGGGATTGGATTATTCGGTTTAAGATCACCCTTATGAAGTCGTTTAATGGAATTGTGTTTGGCCCATCCAGAAGTCCGTGAGTAGTAGGAGTCAAAAATGTGCTACATAGCGCATCTACAGAGTGTAGAGAAAATAATGGAAATACTTTGAAATTTCATGCGTTTTTTTCTAATATGAGTTACGACCGCCTTTGGCAGTAATTACAGCTTTAATTCTGCGTGGGATCAACTCGTACAAAAATTGAATTGCTTCCAGAGGAACTTAGGCATTCCTCAAGCAAAACAGTCTCCAATTCTCATTATTGACACTGTTTGGACTGTTGTCCTCATCTTTGTTGCCAGGTTTACAACGTTTCGGTCGTTGTACGCTCCGACCTTTATTTTTTTCCCACGAAAGTAAAACTTTGTCAAAAAAAAACAAAAACAAACAAAAAAAAAACAAACAAACAAACAAACAAACAAAAAAACAAATAAAAATGCAATGAAAATCCCGTAGGAAAGGCTGAAATTTTTGACAACTGTTTTAAACTGGGCCAACAAGCTAATAATAATTATTAAAAAGTAAAATAAAATAAAAAATAAACATGAAAATCCTGGAGGAAGGGCTGAAATTTTTGACAACTGTTTTAAACTGGTCCAAAACAGATAACAATAAAAATCCCACTTTAAACGTAGTATCAAGCCAATTATGTCGGAAAAAGCAGTAACTCGTTTGTATTATTGACCCTTCTATTATATATATGCATATGTGTGTGTGTGTGTGTGTGTGTGTGTGTGTGTGTGTGTGCGAAGAAGCTATTTTTCGGGTCCTGGTAAAATTGACACCAAGGTTATTTTGCCGGCGAATAAGAAATATATTATATTCGAGATCGTCAGCATAGTAATTGTGTGACATGTGAAGGCAGAACTTGAACAACATGGATTTTGTAGGTGTACCTTAAGCATATTGGCAACTCAATATTATATATAAAATGTAACTTACAGTGTCACTAGAATTAAAAAAAATATATATATATTAATGTTTTATACACTTTTTCCGATAGATAATGATTTCAAAGATGAACGAGAACTTGAAGCAACAGAAATGTGGTTCTACAGAAGGATAGCAGGGATAGCAACAACCTAACATGTGAGCAACGATGAGCATTTAGAGAAAATGGAAACGAAAAGTAAACTTATACATAATACCAGGAAGATACATTTGAAATATATGGGCCCCTAATGAAGAAAGAGAGGTTGTAAAATCTGATATTTACAGAACAGATTGAGGCCAAGGGGAGCAGAAAAAACAGCGCTTAACATACTTGACGGTCTTGAGTAAAAGGTTGACCGAACAAAAGGTTTAGGAAAAAATAACAAAAAGACCAAATTTATTATGAGCTATAAGGCACAGGTCATTGCGGATCGCCGTCATTGCCTAAGTCTTGTTGGGATACGGTACATAACAAAGAAGAAGAATGTATGTAAGCATGCATTTTTTCAATCGAATTCACGCCAAGCAAGGCAGTAAAGCCACTAAGACGCAAGCGGTTACTGGGTGTGAAAGAATTAGAAAACATAAACATTATCAAAGAGCAAGAACAATAGAAGAGTCGTCAAGAAGACAATAAAAACCGGCTGACATTGCGTTTAAATGTTGAAAATCAAAATTGGCTGGAATGCATGGAATTAGAATCGAGGTCTGAAAGCGAGAAATGCGAGAAAAGACCCTTAGCATAGAACTTACAGTTACGTGTAGCCAATTCAGCAGTAAATTGATGAGACATTACTGCCAATCTAGTTTTACTAAAGTCTAGGTATCATAATGAATAGCTTATCCGAACAATTACTATGAAAGTATTTATAGAAAAACGCACAGGGAAGCAACTTGTTAGTGGAAAAGGATTGAAGCCGAGACACCAGATAAGGACCAATGATATTCTTTTTTAAATTTTATCAAGAATCTCTAAATATATAGCAGGAACACTGGACCATATGTGGCAGTAATATTCTAAGCATGGACGAATGGTAGACTTATAGCTATCTAAGATAGTTTTCTGAGAGGAAAATTGTCTAACCCGACACAGTGAACTAAATTTTTTAGCGGCTAAACTAGCGATGGCTTCAATATAGTATTTCCACTTCGTGTCAGTTGAGAATGTTAGCCCGAGAAGGCGCAGCGAGTCAGTCTCCTAGGGGTTGTTATCAGCCATGTTGGCGAAAGGCAGGAAGGGGTCTCTCAGAAGATTAATGGAGAGCAGTTTTGTTTTGGAGGAGGTGAGATTAACAAGCAATACTTTGTCCAAGTTAACAACAAACTGAATGTCATTTTTGAGATCAATTTGATCTTATCGAACTGTTCAGACTTTACTATGCATGTATGTCTATATGAATTATAAGTGCGTCGTTAAGTCATGAGGCCTTGGTTTGAATTTCACCATGGTCGATTCATTAGGATGGTGACTTTTTGACATTATTGGTCTGAGGTGAAGAGTATCTGAAAACAATGCCACGAATTTGCCCCCAAAAATTGGGTAGATGGAACAGTTCGAAAGCCGTTCATTGTAATCGGTGATTTAAGCGCACTAGCGTTGTTCAACCATGAAACTGTAACTATGGTCAGCTCAGCATAGTTGCATTAAAAACTACAGGTGGGTACTGGATGTTGAACGCAAATGTTCCTGAGTAAGTGTCTTCTACATGTATTAGCTAGCCACCCTACCAAATAGGTGTGGTCGGAGTATAGCCACCAGTCATTTATATATGTATGTAGGTATAATTGTATGTATGCATTTATGCCTGTTTTTTGTAATACGGAAAATGAAAAAAAAATTAGTGACGCATTTTGTTCCGAAAAATTCTTCAGATTAATAACATTCAAACTGTATTTTAAAATGCAAGCAAAATTGAAAAATATCGATACATATATACATACATATATAAATACATAGATGAAAAATAATCGTCCAGGGCATTTCTCGAAAATAACGTTTTTAAGGCAAGCGGTCTTTGTAATTAGAGTACTTGATATCGAAGTTCATTAATACTCATAAATAAAACCATATCTTCATTCATCGTGCCTCTACTTTGAATTCAACGGAAATTACATCAACTGTTCAGGAGACTTGATTATAGAATCGAATGGAAGATATGTGTGTTTCTCTGCGTATATATGTATACATATGTGCATAGAAATTGTGAAAATAATTATTTGAGTGTGTATACATGTTTTTAAATGTTTTATCCTTTAGAATGCAAATTAACTAGCATATATTACATACCAAACTGGACTGACGGTGAAACACATTTTAACAAAATGTACTCACTTAGTATAAGACACAAACACTACAAGAAAAACAAGATGAGAAAACTATTTGAATATATCGAAATCAACAACATAAAGTTCTGGTTTAAACAAATGGGTTTTTACCAAAATATGCGACACCTACATCATCTACAAACTCACTCAATCAGTTAATTTTCATACGTGGTACACGCTTGGGCGATCATGTCTCTTTCGAGATATGAATGACTAGCCAGAAAATGTTCCCGCTGTAGGTTGCCATTTTTTCTGCGGTAGACTGGTTGCCAACCAAGGTTGTAGAACCGAATCTCTCCTGCTATTCGACTCATGGCTAGAGGGAGAAGAGATATATTCATACCTTTCTCAAGGGTATTTACGCGTAAGTGAATGTAACGAATTCAACTGAAATTCGAACTCGGCTCTCCTATTTCTCATTCCGAGCCGATCCATTACACCACAATAAAGCATACTTTTACCCTCAAGTTAAACATTTATGTATAAAATATATGTAATCGAAGCCACAATAATTGCACTCAAAATATTCAGTTCGGCATTAAATATGCGGCTAAAATAAAAAAAAAAACTAGAGCATGTTCTAGATGAAGCCGATCCTGTCTGTCCACGGCTTCCTTTTTTGCTGTTCGTGAATTCACATTACTTCTTAGTAGAGACAATGGAGTGCTTTAACATTACCTTTTCCACGGTCAAAATTCACGGCACTCCTTCTCTTAGACTGCCTGCTACACAAGGTTATAGAGCCTAGTCTACCCTACGAATTTACTAAACCTAGACAGAAGATTAATCCTTTTCTCAAGAGCATTAGCTAAAAAAACAAAACACATACACACGCGCGCGCGCGCACACACACACACACACACACACACACACGGGCGCGCGCGCGCACACACACACACACAAAACCGGAAATTGAACCCCGACTGTCACTATAATAGTGCGTAAACGAATGATAAAACTGTTATTAGTTTGAAGAATTTCTCGGAACGAAACACGTCACTAACGAGTTTTTTTCCTGTTTTGTCATTCATTTATCCGCATAACTTCACAATCTGCATAAATACAGATATATATATCCATACATATACGCACATACACATACACACATAAATACATACTTACTTACGTACATACATACATGTAGTTATTACGTATTGGAAAAACCAGAGTTGTCTAAAAAATTTAAGAAACATTGATTCATTTTTTCTGGCTTATCAACACTTTACAGGTTATTTAGATATTTTTAGATTATAAGAATTTTGCCTTTTTTGGGGATAATAATGGTTTTGCTAATTAACCCATAGCTGGTGGGAGAAAAGGTGGATTAATATCTTTCGCAGAGGTATTTGCGCGTAAGTGAATATAACGAACCCAAACAGAATTGGAAGTAGACTCTCTGATTAATAATTCTGAACCATAATCTATTACACTCCTCCGCATCCCAGTTTACAACACATGGTATTCCCAATCAGTCACCCATCTAGGTACAGACCAGGCTCAGCGTTGCTTAACTACGGTAATCATACAGAACCGGTGTTTCATCGTGATATGACCAGACGCCCTGTATCAGAAAAAACAATTTCCAAAGACTCTGTAGCCTGCATTTAATATATCAGTTAAGTCAGTTAAGTATCATACGTGATACACGCTTGAGCGATCATGTCTTTTAAGATTCATGACTGAAAAGGCAGGAGATTTTCCCGCAGTAGGTTGCCATTTCTTTCTGAGGTAGACTGCTTCCCAATCAAGGCTATAGAAACCAATCTGTCCTGCTATTCAACCCTTAGCTGGAGGAAGAAGATGGAATAATATATTTCTCAATGAAAGTAATGAATGTAACGAATTTAACTGAAATTCGAACCCGGCTCTCCGATTTCTCACTCCGAGCTGAAATCCAACACAACGCACACCCCACACCTTTAATGTATAGTAAGGATTAATATGTCGTTTTACATGGGTAGCGTCGTGCTTATTGGCGTAAAAGGGGAATTCAGGTGCTGAGTTCAATTTCCGGTTTAGTCTGTTGCTTTTCTGTTTCGCACTAATTCTCTAGAGAAAATCATTAATACATCAAATTTTCTCTCCAGCTTTAGTTAATTTAGTAGGGTTGACTAGGCACTCTAGTCCTAGATGGAAGGCAACATATGCGAAGGACGACACTGAATGCCGATTGAGGAGAAGGAACGTTAAAGCGCTCTAAGTCATGTCATTTCACGAATTGTAAATAAACATATACACAGGGAAATTCATATAAACATACAAATCCATTAAGCAAAGAAAAGCAATAAACACACTGTGGAAATTACTGCAAATTTAAATCAAGTATATTTTATGATATTTGCCAAGCTTAGTTTCGTACGGATTTGTATTGGTGTTTCATAGAGAGAATGAAGTTAGAAAAACGATAAATAAAGAATAGACTTGAATAAACAAACATACGATAAAATAAAGAAATAATTTGAAAGTACTTGAACAAAAATAACAAAATATAAACTTTGGACTGTTTATCCACCACTTAGTGCGTAGTACTCAACACCTTACCTGAAAATTACAAAAAAAAAAAAAAATCCAATAAAAAAATAAACAGACATTATCAATTCTTTTTGAAAAATGTTCATATATATATATATACACACAGAGAGAGGGAGAGAGAGAGAGAGAGAGAGAGAGAGAGAGAGAGAGAGAGAGGGGGGAAGAGCGAGTGATAGGGACAGAAATTAGATATATATACCTATGTGCATATATTTTAATATGTTTTGAAAGGAAATAAAAAAGATTCAGATGATTCAGCAATATTTTAGCGCTTCTTTAAACAAAATTTTATTATTATGACAGAAATAGTAGTTTCTTTTTAAAAGAACTTTTATTCCTTCTATGCAATAGAAAATTCCTTTTTTTCCCCTAATCTCCCTATATACACACACACACACACACACACACACACACACACACACATATATATATATATATATATATATATATACATTATTGAAAGATTTCTTGATCTCAGTCTGTTCATATCTATCTACATCTGGTCATGGCTGTTTATACCGTCGTTTCTATATCTATCTATCTATCTATCTATCTATCTATCTATCTATCTATCTATCTATCTATCTATGTCCGTATTCAGAAATTAATAATACGTCGACTTTCGGCAATTTATCGTCTATAAAAGAATTACACACTATTTATTAAAAATTAATATAACCAAACAAAAATATTTCAAATTTGGCTACTAGTTTAGTCGAAAGCAAAACAATTTTTGGACATTTTTGCATTCATTAATTTTAAAAACGAAAGTGCTTGTAAGCATGCAAGAAAAGATATAAAACGACTATGTAAACAAACATGTATCAGTCTTTTTTAACGAAACATGTGACAAAGAGCTGCTCGAATGCACAACAATGTCAATGTATGTATATGTATGTAGTTGAATGAGTTAAGAATTTTCCGCCAGTATCATACATCGGTATTCTTAACTCGGATAATAAAAGTTACTATTTCGAAAGCAAACTGACCCAACCACCCAACCCACTTTGAAAACTCGCAAAACCATAATCTTATTCTTTTCTATTCCTCATTTCAGTGTTGTCGTAAGCTCAGCTTCGGGTTAATCACATGAAAAATAAACACTGAAACTGTTGACACTTTTTTTGTTGAGTCATTTTTTTAACCTTAGAGAGACGTTTGTTTGCTTAAGTGATAAAAAAATAATCGATGTCTTTAAAAAAATCCTTTTTTGTTTCTCTTACCTTTTCGGAAGAGTTGTAATTTTTTTCATTTAACTTAACGAACTTCTCCTGTCAGGTGCGATATCGTAGTTGGGCCATTATATTTTCATCACTCTCTTCATCGTGTATGCTAGCCAGTCAATTAAACCTCCCAATGTAAAAAAAATAAATAAAATAAAACAAAAATAAAATGTTTGCGCGTGCCGTCGACTCCACTGTTCCGCGTTTTATGTCGGACAGTGAGGGGAGAAAGTGTATTCATGTCGATGACTGATGTAAAGAAGAACCAGAAAAAGAAAGTGGAAGGAGAGAAAAAAAAATTGGAAGGAGGTTGTTCGGCATGAATGGTTGGCAAGGAAGGAAGGAAGGAAGGAAGGAAGGAAGGAAGGAAGGAAGGAAGGAAGGAAAATCCAAAGAAAACGTGAAGGCAGAAGAATTGAAATAGAAAAATATTACAAAAGGAAAAGAATAAAAGCGTCGGATGCGGAAGAAACCTAAAATGGAACAGTAATAAAAAAAAATAATTAAAAAGGGCACAGAATGGTTGTATGGAGAAAGTACAACAATATTCTTTCTTTCTTTCTTTCTTTCTTTCTTTCTTCAGTATCCAGTGCCTGCCTGCCTTTCTTTCTGTTTTGATTTCAGATGATGAATTTTTTAATGAAATTTTATAAAAGTTGATAGGAGTCTAGTTTGCTTTGTAAATTTATTGTTGGTTCCTCCACTCATTTTCTATGCCTAACTTTTAAATAGAATTTTAAAAAATAAAAACAAAGTTTTCTTAAAGCTTTAATTTTAGCTTAATTGAAAACTAAATAATTGAATTTACTATCTCCAGTAAGCATAAGACTCTGGTGAATTTCAAACAGAAATAGTATTAGATTTAATTTATTTTCAATTTTTCGGCCATTTTTAAGCGATCGACACATTCGTAAACAAAAGTTAATTCTTAGTTTTAAAAATTCTTACAAAAATAATATATACATCTGTGACATGTTATTTTTTGGAAAATTAGCAAATTTAAAGTTAAATTAATCTGATTTGAAACAAATATTACTTTCTTAATCACAGAGGTCTGGCTCGCTGACCTTTCAAGAATGAAAGCCCTGTCATCAATCATCTTATCTGGTCAAGTATGTTTGTTCAAAACTGACATAATTTTATAAAAAAGCTTACGTGAACGTTTCGTAAGGGAAACAATCCCTGAAACACATGAACTTTTAATGATACGTTAGTTATGGCACCATAAATAAAAAAAAAACAAAACTGACAAATATCTGCATACACACAAAAAGATGCTTTAATTATTTTAAACATCTTGGTACCTGAAAATTTGTTTTAAACTTTTCAATTTTAGACTAGTAAATATAGTCTTCACTTATGAACTTAATAACTTAAACGGAGAGATGATTGGAAGGAATTTTAAAATAGTTTTGAAACTTTATAAATTATATTTAAAAATAAAAAATATTCTTGTAAAAATTCATTATTCATCGAAAATGTTTTTTCTCTTGAGATTATGATATCATTAATATATATTGTTTATAAAAACAAAAGTTTATCTGAATAAAAATTGACATAGTTTTATTTCATTTTTTAAAATTATTTGGAGTAGATTTTCTGAAGAGAAGCAACTGTTAGATAAAAAAATGGTGATTTACATTTCAGGAAATTAATATTAAACGTAAAAAATATTTTTGCCAAAATTTTATAAAAATAATGAAAAATAATTTAATTCATTCGTGAATAAGTCTTAAAAGTTTTATCAAAATCCGATCATTATTTGATTTTTGCAAGAATTTCCAAATTAATATGTTTTTCACCGGTAAAAAAGTGAGTTGTGTAATGTTACGTTTGCGGTAGTAAACGCTTGTAAAAATCTAGTCACTCACTGACGAAATTTTTAACAAAATTTCGAACGTGTTAGAAAGAATTTAAAAAAATATAAATGAAATAATTAAAAATAGTTTTATCTTTCCCCTTAATAATAACATAAACATTTTGAAGATAAAACTTTGCTTTTATTTGGAGCCTTTTAACGTCATGCTATGCTGTTTTTTTTTTGTTTTTTTTTTCAGCAAATTAGTGGTATCTAATTTATTGTAAATTGATCTCTACTTCGAAACTCAAAACAAAATATGCTCATTCCACGTGAATTCTTAAAATGTAGAAGAAGAAAAAAAATCTAATTTTAAAATTTGTCATTTGAAATTCTTTTGTAATTCTGCAGATTACGAATTTCCATTTTAAAAAATTACATTTTATAAATCACGTCGTATGATAATATTTTGTTTTGGCTTCCGTATGGGGGATTAATTTACTATAAATTCAAATAGCAAACTGAGCCTTTTATAAAAATTAGTTAAAAAAATATTCGTAAATTAAAATCCATAATCTATAGCGATATATAAAAAAAAAGAAATATTATTTCTAGTTACTGATCCCATTGTACAACCCCACCCACAGAAAATTTGACAGAAATAGTTTAAATCTGAATATAATAGGAGTAGATAGATTCGCCTACCGTCCGGTTCAGACTCCTCCCCGATATTTAAATAAAATAACGTGTCAGCGAGGAATATTTTATTTTAAGCAAGGTTTTTTTAAAACCAAGAAATGGCTTTTGTTTACAAAATGTGTCGATCGATCAAAAATGACCGAAAAATTGAAAGTTTTTTTAAATCTAAAAATTTTAGATTCTAATCAATATCATTTCGGTTTGAAATACACCAGAATATTTTGTTTATTAGAATTAGTAAATTTAATCTCTTGGCTTTTAATTAAAACTAAATTGAAAGCTTCAAAAATGCTTTTTTTATTTATTAAATCTTTTTTTAAATCGTAGATATCGAAAACGGGTTGAGGTACCTATATTTATTTCTTGTTTCCTGTTTAGCATTGGATTTCTAGTCTTACCACTTTCTTTTATTCAGAGTAGCGCTTTGCGTCTTAGTGGCATTATAGTCTTGCTTGGAGTGAATTGATTAAAAAAAATCTGGGTTAGATATTACACGATGAAAAACATGAATTTGTAACTAGAAATACATCAAAATGCTCTCAGCACGTTCCGACATATCATAATATCAAGTAGGATTCTTATATGTCTAATATTTTTGCTCTAAATATAGATACGCTCATGTGTATATATATATATAGAGAGATGCGACTACACGATGATAAACACGTTCATAAAAATCTAAACACAAACCGAAAGTACTCTTACATCGCTACAGAAATAAGCACACCCCCATCAAGTATTCAACCTTATGCGTACGTATACACCCTAAGGCGTGCACTTAACTCTGAATGTTTGTTTGATCAGACACACGCACAATTTGCAAAACAAAATAAAAAAAGAAAAAAATTCTTTCTTTCCAACACTCAAGCACATACACCCGTGTACACAATTTAACACAAAGAATAACGAACATAAACGCATACGTTTTAAAAACACAAATATGCTCGTGTATTAAACTATCGCATGAAAATTTGCATATAAATCATTGTCAATTATCATGATTCCCTTATGATGGTGTACATCAATATAATGATAGAATAAGTATTTATTTTATTTAACAATTATCTATTTGTCTACATAATCCCCTTTCTTGTCAGCGCATTTAATTCAATGATAAAATTAGCACCATACTAGGAGCATTTGATAATAAGTAGGTACATCAATAGCAACGCATCCTATTAATAAAAAAGCCTCTATTTTGCTGAACAAATATTTTAATGCACTTAATTACATGGTGAAAATTAATAATATTTTTGGAATATTTGCCAACGCATGAGAACATCAGCAAATTCAGAGCTTACAAAATTATTTATGTTTCTACATAATCGCCATCCTTGTCAATGCACTTAATTTAGGTGTAGAAATTAACAACATACCTGGAGCACGTGGTCATTTACGTAGATGCATCAATAATTCCGTAGTCTAATAATAAAATAAGAATTTGTTTCTAACCAACAAATATTTATTTTTCGACATAATCTCCTTCCTTGTCAATGTACTTAATTAATGTGTAAAAATTTAACCACATTCTAGGAGCATGTGGTAATTTACGTAGATGCATCAATAATTCCGTAGTTTAATAATAAAATAAGAATAAGGAATTTGTTTTAACCAACAAACATTTTTCGACATAATCTTCTTACATGACATTGCACTTAATTCAGTGGTCAATGCTCATTACGTAGATTGAAAATTATGCAATGAAATTTTCACATCAAAATTCAGCTAATACCTACGTGTTAGGCTACGGACTTATTGATCCATTCTCATACACTCGAAAGCGCACCCGCATGGCGAACACAAAGGCAGAATTATGAGCGTTTACTTTCATATACAAACAATCATATACGCTTCATACATTCATAAAGCCGTTCGCGTTTATTTACAAATTTTATTTTATAATTATTTTCTTTCTTCCTATTTTCCAAGAAGATGATTCTACCATCGAGCCTCGCCCCACTTTCTACTCATATGTACACTCGTGTACATTGGCCTATCGCGGTATTTCAAAGCACTTTCATTATACACACTAACAGGCCGCAAGTGAAAACAATCGGTATGTGTAGATGTCGCCACCAGATAAGTATCGGAGTTTTCAGATTTATGCTTCCGGACAAAAAAACAAAAAACAAAAACAAAAACAAAAAAACAAAAAACCAAAAAAAACCAAAAAAAAAACCCCCCCAAAAAAAACAAACACTGAAATTAGTGCCATGCGCCTCTTTTCTGCGAGCTGGCTTTTTGTCAGATGCAGAACTTGATACGCCCCAGCACGGTTTCTTCCGACTGTCTTTTTAATTCCATATTTCCAAAGTGAAACAAAGTGAAGGAATAGAAAAAAAAAAAAAAAAAAACGGAGGAAAAAACAAAGAATAATAATAACGACGAAGTACTAGAGTCTTATTAATTAGAAATAACAGAGAAAGATGAATTTCCTTTATTCGTCTCTTGTCTTTGTCACGTTCACTGCCAACGTAAAGCGTTCTTTTCTTACATTTAGTCTCTGGCAAATTTCATTGTTTCTGTGTTTATCTATATTAAAGTTGTAGTTAATTAGTGGAGACTTGAAAGTTGTCAAGTCTACGGATCGATTCCTTACTACCGGGTCTGTGAGTCTAGTTAATGGTAATTCTGAGAGCAAAAACGACTGACTTCAAAACATTGAGATAGTTTTCAGTAAATCTTGCAAAATCAAAATTACTCAAATATTAGACTAGAGTTTGTATTGATGCAAACAACAAATATAATGAGGTTTTCTGAAATTGATGACTTAATGAATTTCCGTATAAGATTTTGATATTTACTGTTAAATAACAGTGCAGAAAATTATATTGTTTAACAAGAGAATGCCTTACATATTAAATCTATCTATCTATCTATCTATCTATCTATCTATCTATCTATCTATCTATCTATCACAGTCTGTTCGTATCTATCTATCTGTCTATCTTGAACATAATTTGTACATTTATTTTCATCCGTTCCTTTACTGTCTCGCTAGAGAGACAAACATTTCAATGGTACATTTGAAAAACCATACTGATTGATAACATTTCGTTAGAAACAAAGAAAATGTGCTGGATTGCTATGTGATATTCATCCTCTATATGACTGTGAATGTTGGAAAATCTCCCCACCGACGAGGCAGTGGAAATGTAGTTCTACAAAAAGATACTGAAAATGTCTGGATGGAGCGAATAAGCAACAAGAAAGTCATAAAGCTTTAAATTTCTTGGACACATGATGAGGAAAGAATGCTTGGATAGCTTAACCATCACAGGGCTTATTGAAGGCAATAGATATAGGGGAAAGGTAGCGATCCCTCTGTCTGACGAGCTTGTAAGAATAGATGGAGAAATGAGGGTGAAGTTTGAGCAAAGGGATAAAAATGTAATAGTTACAAGGGATCAGAAACATTGGAGAACCATGACCGCCCATGTCCCAAAGGAACGCGGCATAAAGAAGGAAAAGAATACTGTAATACTTAGTTTACTCAGAATCAGTAAAAGACAGCTGAAATTCTTTAGACGCTTAATTGAGGAAAGAGGGCTTGGAAAACCTAATCCTCATGCGGCATATTGAGGACCAGAGAGGTAGGGGGAACAGCAAGCTTGTCTGAATGGATGGCAGAATGGGATTTAGAGGTCTTAGAAAAGTAGAGGGAATGTTAAGGGCCACATTATATAGAAAGTTGTGGAGTGCTATGATCGCCTATGTCCTGAAATTACTTGGCACATAGAAGAAGAGTTTGATAGCATACATCACTGAAATCAACATGAGAACAAATGATAACCAATGAAACGTTTAAATCCCGTTTTGATCGATACCAGTTAGTTTAATTGATAACTTTTACGAGAAAAGTATTGAAACTGTTGCTCCAGTAACGGAGCTAAAGAATGCAGAGTTAAGCTGATTGACACAGAATGACCTTTAACTCAGTCGTGCATAATTATAACGTTCTGACTCATATCTGTTGTTTATAACAATGCTTGGAAGGGAAATGTGTAGAGTGTGGTCATCTAACCACACCATAGAGCGACCATGGTGTGTGCAACAGTTTTTGGTCAAGTACGACACTCTCTAGAACCGAAAACCACCATATTCTCCAAATCTCGCCCTTTGCGACATTTTCCTCTTCAAAAATCAAATTGTACTTGAAAGGAACAATATTTCAAGATATTGAGGATAAATCTCAGTGAATTCGACGACGCAACTGTTGGCTATATCCCAAATGGAGTTCCAGGAATGTTTTTATCAAAGAAAACGACGCTGGATAAAGAGTGTGGCTTTAGAAGGGGACTACTTCGAAGGAGATTAAGTGCTGGAATAGCTATGTATTATAGTGTTCTTTTTATAGCACCAGTACAGATACTTTTTGATCAAACCTCGTAAGCTTCAATAAATCTGGCGCAATGGCTGAAAGTTGATGAGTAAAGAAGTTATTTTTGAAAACATTTTTTAAAAATCATATCACCCCAAGCAAGGCAAGATTTATGACCTCAAGTTGGAGGATTCTGTCTACTTAGAAAATCAGCATTCACAATTGTGGATTTATTTGAACCTGAACGGTTTCATCTGATCACCAAAGTTAAACAATACCCAACCTGGTCAGTACCTAAATGGGTGACTGATTGAGAATAAGAGGTGCTGTAAGATTGGTTGTGCGTGTGGGGTAATGGATAACGCCTCGGAATTGGAAATCAGAGGAGTGAGTTCCAACTCCAGTCAGGTTCGCTATGTACCCTTACGTGCAAATACATTTGGTAAAGGTAGGAATACATATTTTCTACCCCCAGCAGTAAGTTTTAACAGTAAGTAATTGTATCACTAAATCGTTATTATCTCCAAAATTTCTTACAGTCCAAAAATATTTCTTGGCTTTACCTAACCTGTAAAAAACTTTAAAAAAACAAAACAAAGAAAAAAAAAACAAAAAAACAAAAAACAAAAAACAAAACAGAAAAAGAAAAACAAAAACAAAAAGAAACAAAAAGACAAAACAAAAAGAAACAAAAAAAAAGAACAAATCAATCAATTAATCAACATTGAAGGCAGCTAAAAGGAACCCTTAGGAATTGTTGTGCTTTGCAATTACAGAAATTGGAATAATTTAGATACTTTAAAAATAGATCTATGTTGATAACTATAAAGCCTTTGATGATCCTTGTACCACTGAATTTAAGTAACTAATATTTTTTTTTTGCAAAAGACGCAAATTATTTCTATACTATTTTACCTTTACCGTAAAAAATGGCGACAATATTTAAGCAATTTTATAACTGCATTAGTTATATTTTTTGTATGAGTAATCCAAGACAATTAAATCTCTTGTTGCACGTTAGAAAGAATTCTACATTTTAATTTATTAATTAATTTTTGATATTTACGTTTTAAAGTGAATTTTAATAAACGAAAAAAGCTTAACTGAAGCTTTCATTTCAATTTTAATTATAAGCTAAATGATTAAATTTTTCCAGTGAGCAAAAAATACTTTGGTGTATTTAAAATAGAACTTATATTGATTGTAATCTAAAATTTTTAAAGTCTTCAGTTTATTGGACGTTTTCCACATATTGACACGTTTGTAAACAAAAGTTATTTCTCGGTTTTAAATACCTTGCAAAAATAAAATATACATTTATGAGACGTCAGTTTAAGAAAATTAGCATATTTAAAGTTAACTTAATCTGATTTGAAACAAGTATTACGTGTTGACAGTATGAAATATAGCTTACATGCAATTTCTTAATCACGGAGGTTTTGTTTTCTGACGTGTTCATTGATTATTGACAGCCACACGTATTGACAAGCTAAGTATGGTTGACCAGAATTGGCATAAATTTATGAAACCTAAGTGAACGTTTCGTTTTTGGTTTTTAACTACCTTGTAATTAAAAAAAATTACATAATATTTTCAGCAATTATCTAATATTTTATTTTTAGTTACTTTTTATTTTAGTTACTTTGGCTTATAAAGCCAAAGTAACTAAAATTCAATAAAATATTAGATAATTGCTGAAAATATTATCTTACGTTTGAAGATATTTTCTGAAAAAATAAAATTTAAAATAATAATATAATTTTTTTAAAAAAATTAATTTAAAAATTTAACAGCTGAGATAATAATGAAATTAAATACCATGATAGAGGTAACTCAGTAACTAATGAAATTATATGGTATTTTATTTATTATTAATTTATAATATTCTTTTAATATCTTAATTTTTTTCCTGTAAGGAAAACATCCTTGAAACACGGAACCTTTTAATGAGAAGTCACTTATGAATTACCATACTAAAAAAAGAACATTTCTACATTAAAAAAAAAAAATTAAACATTATTTAAAAATTTTAGTGCGTGATGATTTGTATTAAACTTTTCAATTTTATTTACTAAATATAGTAAATAAACTAATACAAACAGTAATTTTTTGAAATATCAAAAGATTTTTTAAGCTTTATAAATTATTATAACTAAAAAATAAAAAATGAAAAAAAATCCTTGAAAAAATTCATCATTCATTGAAAAAAAATTTTTTTTGGGACTGTAATATCCTTAATATATATTATTTATAAAAGCAATTAAAAACATTTCTAAATAAAAAGTGCACGGTTTTATTGCATTATCTTATTTCACTATTCAGAGCAGACTTTCAGAAAAGTGACTATTTGAAACAAAATAGAAATAAAAAAAATAAAAAAAATAAAAATAAAAATAAAATAAAGAAGAATAGTTGATTTTCATTCCCAAAGGATTCCTGCATTTATTTAGTAAAACAAAATTTGCGGGTAGTAGTCAATTTCTGGAAATTTCTGGAAATTAATTATTGAGCAAGCAATAGATGTCAAAAAACAAAAAAAAAAACAACAAAAAACAAAAACAAAGCAAAAACCACACACACACACACACACACACACACACACACACACACACACACACACACACACACATACAAAAAAAAAATTACCAAGATTTTATAAAAACAATTTCATAAATAATTTAATTAATTTGTGAATAAGTCTTGAAATTTTTATTAAAATCCGACCATTATTTGATGTTTGCAAGAATTTACAAATTAATGTTTTCCACCCGAAAATATGAGTTTCATAATATTTTATTAATCATAGTAAACTTTGGTAAAAATCAGGTCACCCGCTAACGCAAACAATAAGATTTTTAACCAAAATTTCGAACATGTTAGAAAGGATTAAAATATTTTAAAAAATAATCTTTAAAATACTCCTAATAATAGCATAAACATTTTGACGATAAAACTTTATTTTTATTAAGTTTATTTGTTTTTGTCATGCTATGCTGTTTCTTCACCGAATTAGTGGAGGTACCTAAACCCTTTTTTCCCCCTATGTGTCTTGTTTAAACATTTTATTCATTATGAAAATTAAAAGAAATGATAGCGTTCTAGTTGTGTGTGGAACCATTTTGCCTCGTGGCAACCAATACTTTTAGGCTGTCTGCGATTGTTTAAAATATGGTTTAAAATCTTTATAAGTAAAATGATAATCAGCGCATACATACAATCTTGATTCTTATCCTAGTCATGTTTCAAAGGGTTAATTTCTATTACTGTCTTGTTCAAAGTATAGCGCCTCCGTAAAAATTCTATAAATCCTTACTGCCTGCTTGAGACTTCATAGCGGCCACAAGGGGGCTCAATTTGAAAATAGTGTGTTTCAGGAGTATTTTAATTTCATTCGTCTGGGTATAAAACACTCTTCCGAATCCGTTAAAAAATTTTTGGCAGTATGTCTGCAGACCCCATACTATAACTCATGTAAATCACTCGGATATTTTTCATTATTTGAGTTTGGGCATATAAAATATTAATTTTATATAGATAGCCGGCAATTCTCGTCTAACAAATTAAAATAATAAAAATAATATTACTCCTGACTACTACTATAATAGTATATTTAAACGTTTACGGCGACAAATTAAGATATTAGTTGGTCGGAATCTTAGACTTAATAATGGTCAATTCAACTCTCTAGACAACGAAGAAACCTGCTCGTTAGCTGTCATCTTTACAACTGGTCAACGATTCGTAAATTGAGGGTGTAAAAATAAAAGAGGCACTTCTTGGAAGGCCTTTTAGAAGCTAAAGAGGACATTATCTTTCTTATCTTTCAACCGACATCAATTCGCTGTAACCAGCAATTGCATTAGAATGCTCAGTGGTGTAGGAGTCGGTTAGTCTGCTTGGGTTCAAAGATCTGCTTGTCTTGAAACTATTTCACGCTCGGCAATGAGATTTTTTCTTCTTCTTTATAGATTTCACACTCTCCCTCCTTTCATTGTATTAGCGTCTTTCTATCTATCGTTTTTCTTTTTCTTTCTTTTCACTTTCAGCTTTCTCTCATTTTTTATGAGTTAATTGTCTTTTTCTCATTCACGCTTTTGTATTAAAATCATTTCCTTTATTTGTTTATTCTTACTTTCTTTTTCGTGTTTCAAATAGACGTACCGGGACGATTATTCTTTATCGTAGAAAAATCCAGACGAGACATCCTTATTTCAACACCCACATTTATTTAAATATTCAGGAAATTTCTTCCTAACCTGTGAGCAATCTAAGGCTTAGTGCCATATAACGTTGAAACATATCCAATCGGTATTTACCCGATTTACTCTGCAAAGAATATTGTGGCACAAGGCCGGTCTTCTTATGTGGAGCATTCCGAGCGGAAGCGTTCGGTCTAAATTTTCCGATAGACCTCGCATGAGTGGGGTCGGGTTTTCCCATAGACGTCTAGGATCTTCTCTGAAGGCAGAGAGTATATTTACCGAATGCTTCCTTACTGAGACGGTATGAGACACAAGGTCGGGTTTAACGTGCGAATCCGAGCGCTTGCATTCGTGACAATGGTCAAAATTTCTCTAGCCCTCACATACGCGAGTTGGGGCACAAAGATTGTCTATTCTTTTCATCCGACTCTCCCTTGGTAGACGTAGTTCCGACTGAGTCGAACTTTGTCCAGAGACAACAGAGATTGTCTATTTTTCTCAGCCGAGTCTCAGACCGTAGACCGAGCTCCAACTGAGTTGTTCTCTGCCCTCGGGCAGGGAGTCTGACAAAGTCGAACCAACGAGTCGCTCGATCATATCAAATTTAAGCAACGTTGAATCTGGTCAGTACTAAGATGGGTAATCGCTGGGAAATGCCAGATGCTGTTAGTTACGTAGCAGGCCTAGCAAGCTGGCGACGAATAGAATCTTGAGACTTATACTCAAAGAAGACATCGTTATGTGGAGCTGTTTCTAGACTGTCAGGTCGCAAAATCTACCTGGAGTTGGGTGAGTGGAGAGCATTCCAGGTCAGAACGCTTCATTCTACGTCTATGGGTCATGCTTCTTCAGGATGTAGACGATCATGGCCCTCTATAATTTCCTATATCTCCCAATCTATGTTATGCCATACAGGAATGCTTTACAACAAGCTCGTTAGACAAGTTACACGCTGTTCCCCTCTGCCTCTCTTGCCTTCAATATGCTTTGTGAGTATGAAAATTTCCAAGTCCTCTTTCCTTACTATATATCCCAGGAATTTTAGTTGTCTTTTTCTGATTAACTTTTAGTTCTTTTCTCTTCAAAACTTCATCGTTGCTAACAAGTTTTGTTCATGGTATTCTCAGAAGGATTTTGTAGAACCACATTTATTTGCCCCAAGTTTCTTTCCCATCTCTGATGAAATTGTTCAGCATTTATTGCCATAAAAAAGGAGGATCGATATTTCATAGCAGTTCAGTACTCTATTTTGTGCTTGGTTGTACCGAAATATTTCTATTTCAGAATACTTTTTAACTTTTGGAAGTCAGATTTTGCTATTCTGTCACATTTTTCGTCGTCTGTTATAACACTTCGAAGAGAATTAATTGATTGATTCGTTTATTTACGGTTTATCAACCCTTTTCAGGCCATGTTTAAGGAACAGAAAATATTTTTAGATTATAAGATATTTTTTAAAGATAATAATTATTTACTGATAAAAGTAATACTAATTAACCCATAGCTGGGGGACAAGAGGTGGATTAATACCTTTTCCAATTATGTTTGCACGTAAGCGAATATAACAATATTAACGGTAATTAGAAATCGGTTCTCCGATTAACCCACCATTACTCCACCGACACATCCCAGCTTATAGTACCTGGTATTCCCAAGCGGTCACTCATTAACGTTCTGAACAGGCTTGACGTTGATTAACTTCGGTGATTGTACGGGAACCAGTGATATATCCGTAAGCGCCCAGAGAGTTAAATTTATGTACTTGCGTGATTCTGAATTTCTCCAATTTGTAGTTCGGTTGTTGGGCCTTCTCTTTCGCTAATGAACATACATTCTCTTTTATAATAATGTCTTACTACATTTGATAGTTAGTCTATTCTTCTCACTTTTTTTACTACGATTTGTGGGAGATTTCTGTGTCAGCCATCAACATGGTATTATTTGTCATATTGTTAAGCTTGTGTCCACCAATAATATATCCTGGAGGTATTGATATTTAACAAAAAGCATAAAACCTCCAGACCCCCTTTTATTCCGAACATACCGTCTATTTAAAACACGTGTATCTTGCTGTCAGTGCTGTTAAGCCCTGTAAAACGGTTCCACGCTCACACACACACACACAGAGAGAGAGAGAGAGAGAGAGAGAGAGAGAGAGAGAGAGAGAGAGAGAGTGCTAATAACTGATAAATTATAACCGAAGACAACTTTAAGCGAAACATTATTACGAGGGAGTATGGAAGCTTTCGGTGTGACTCACTTTCCAAAATCTGATCAGATAATCAAGCATCAGATTTTTCTTCAAAGGAAACTGTGAAGAAAAATGTTCGTCTTCGTCCTTAAGGAACATAACGGTTCTCAAAGAAAGAAAATTACCAAGCAAGAATTAGTAAATAATACTAAATATTAAACACTGGACAAATTAAACATTAAACACAATATTTCGATGTAGGCGTTCTTTCATAAGAACATAATTTTATCTATTTTGTCTCGTAATAATTTCATCCAAATTCTGCTGTTCATAGCACATTGATATGGCATCTAAAAATTTGAATCATTTTGGTTACGATTAGCATTTTTTGTTTATCAGATTCTACAAACTAGAATTTTTATATCCTTACATACAAGAAAACAATATTTTTGGTTTTTCGATTAGGCTTGGAAACCGTTGATTTATTGTATAAACGCGTCATCCCTCAGTGAATTCGAATGCCACAGATAATATTTACGTTCGTTCAACAAATCGAATGTACATAAAACATGTTTAACTAATGAAAATCAAACATTACAGAAGTAAAAATACTAAAATTATTTTTTTCTCCATATATCATTCTCTATTGAAACTTTAATAAAAGTGAAACTTGTTAGATTGATAAACCTTTCATATTTGTTCATTATCTCATCATTCTGTTGATTGCAATCCATATTTCATCTATATTTGATTCCAACCCATCATTTCAGATCAATAACAAACTGCTTTTAATTCGAGTTGTTCCACTTTTTTTTTGGTCTCTATTCACTTTTAATGGTTAAAAAACCCTCAAATGACACCTTTAATTAGTAAAAACATTCGTTAATTAGTAAAAGAAAGTTTTCGTTGAAAGTGACAAATTTGAATTCAGTCAGTTAAGTGCCAAATGTGATACACGCTTCGGCGATCATGTCTCTTTCGATCCATGATCCATGATCCATGACGAGTCAGAAGATTTTACTGTAGTAGGTTGCTATTTCTTTCTGCAGTAGACTGGTTGCCAACCAAGGCTATAGAACACAATCTGTCCTGCTATTTAGCCTGGGGCTTGGGAGAGAAGAGATAGATTAATACCTTTCCCAATGGTTTTTGCGCGTAAGTAAATCCAATGAACTTGACTGGAATTCGAACACGGGACGCCGATTTTTCATTCCGAGCTAATAACCATTACACCACAATGCAAATTTAAATTCAGTTAGTCAGTCAGTCAGTTAAGTGTCATACGTGATACACGCTTGGGCGAACATATTTCGAAAGGGACATGATTGACTACGCAGAACATTATTCCGTAATAGATTGCCATTACTTTCTGTGGTAGACTGGTTGCCAGCGAAGGCTATAGAAACCAATCTATCCTGCTATTTAACTCATAAAGAGAGGGAAGAGATGGATTAATACCTTTCCCAAGGGTATTTGCGCATAAATGAATGCATTACTGGCTTTAAATGGAACATTAAATAAAACACGATAGTGCAGATAATAGTTCTATAAATATTGATAAATTACTCAATATTGCCACAATACTGTATCTTTACAAAAGTCATATCAAACCAATGTGGAATATTGCTACCATAACTCGGTTGGAACTAACCAATCCTCTTTTTCCAGGCTTGACTGTTTCTTTTGTTAACGGCTACCTATTCTGTCTTGAAGACATTTTTACTGTTTTTAAACTCTAAAATCGTCTACGTGGCCTTGTGAGTAATGAATTCTAATTCACCCTGCAATCTCTTTTTTTCATCAAAGTCTGACTAAATCAAACTTCTCACTATTACCAAAAATTAAAAAATACCTCAAACCCCAACATTTTTGGCATTAAATAACCCACAGAGGTTGATATGCCATTAAATAAAACTTAAAACTCAAACTCCTTCTGTAGAACCACATTTCAGTTGCTTCAAGTTTTTCCTTTATCTTTGAAGATATTGTCTAGGCATCACGTAGTAATCCAGTACTCTCTTTTTTGTTTCTAGCGAAATTTATCTGTCTCTTAATACTTTGCTCAGTTTCTGGAATGCGTCCTTGGTCATTCCTTCGTATCTCAGTGTTGCACTTTCCGTCTTCCGTTAGAACAACTTCTCAAGTACTTAAATTTTTGTACTTGCTTGATTTTAGTATCCCCAACCTGCAATTGGCATTTTGGGCTCCTCCGTTTGCTGATGACCTCACATTCAGTTTTCTTGTAGTGTATTTTTAGTCCTTTCGTTCGACTTTCTTCATCTACCTTTTGTAGGAGGTCTTGTAGTTTTCTTTCCGTGTCAGCTATCAGCACTGCATCATCTGAGTATCTTATTTTGTTCAGATTGTGATCGCCAATGACGAATCCTGGCATAACTTCTAGGGTCCTCAGAATAGTCTCGCTGTACAAGTGTAATGATTATGGATGCAAAAAAGTCGAATCAGCGTGCCGAATTCATATTCTGACGATGTCTGTTATTTTCGCATAGCAATAAGGCCGATGGAAAAGGCATGAATTCATCTTCCCCTACTTGGACTTGACATTCACAAAAACTGACCCGGGACTTCATTTTGCTGCTGAAGTTTGTGCATTATCTTACTGTCTTAACATCCTCTCATGTACACGTTGTTCGGTTCTTGAAGGGAACCATCATATTCCCTTCATATTGATAGATTTAATCTTCAGTGAAGACTCTGCAGGGTGAACTGTTATCTATCCTACATATCCTCATAATCTTACCTCTTATGTCCATAAAACAACCTAATTCATTTACCTTTTTCATCGGCATGATTGATAAGCAGAACCTCGTCAGAATTTGAACTCGGCACGCTGATGTCACTTTTTTGAGCTTATAAGCATTACATGTATTTTCTACGCTATTATTTCCCCAATATAAAACCCAAGAGCCACTCAAAGTAGAGCGTTAATGAATGAGGTTGTCTTATGGACATAAGAGGAAGCTAGGAAATAAGTGCTGATTATAATGATAAGTAAGACATATAACAGCTGAGTCTGAATAATCTTAGATTCTAATTAAGCGGGAAGCACCCTCGCGACAAGTAATTTGGGCTAGAAGCAAATCATTCCTGCTTTTTGTATAATGCAATGGATCTATCTATCTATCTATCTATCTATCTATCTATCTATCTATCTATCTATCTATGTCCATATTTGTAGAAAAATAGGAAGTACATAACACCTGCAGGTTAGCAACGTGTATAATTTCTGCATTCGTTGATACGATTGAACAGATGAACACGTGTAAAATTACTATGCATATTTCGCGAAGAGAAAATCCACCTCCGGAAAAAAGGAAAGAAAATATACATCAATAATAATATAAAATAAAACAATGAAATTATCCGGATATTTTTTTTTTATCTCCATTAGATGTCTCTTCAATATTTAATCATTCAGAATCTCACGGATTATATTTTTGTATTAATAAGCTTTCTTTCTTTCTTTCTTTCTTTCTTTCTTTCTTTCTTTCTTTTATTGTTTCCTCCGCTCCTTTCTTTTATTCATCTCACTTTTCTTATATTTTCGCTACGTTTATTTTCTGAATGTTTTTTCATTGGTCAAATGGAGCAAGAATAATTTTATTACACAATTTGTAATCCCATAATTCATTGCAAACGACGCCATCAAAGACAGCATTAGTTTGTAATGTGGTTAAGCAAAATTAGGGCTGAACCTGATTAAGACGCCTGATTATATTTGACTAATTCTGTTAGCTGCCTCCCCTACTGCCAACGCCAAGCTCCTCGGGACTACAGAAGCGTATTGAGATTGAATAAAAGAGAAAGAGAGAGAGAGAGAGAGAGAGAGAGAGAGAGAGAGAGAGAGAGAGAGAGAGAGAGAGAGAAATTCGGCGTGGAAATAGGTGTTATAAATATTATTAAGAAAAGCAATGGCTGAATATTGTTATTGAGTGTTGGTTGGCGAAAACAAATAAACACGTGAAACTAATGGAATGGAAGCGAATTCGATTGTGTGGTTGAACAGGTTGTATATTCATCTGGTATGTAATAGAAAATTACACCACCCAACCTCCTAAAATGAAGTACTGTTGCTATATCTAGGCTGGTGCTGGTCAGTCTTCATTTTCCAGTCTTGATAGAGTCGAAAAGCATCTACGCGTGATGAACAATTTGCCATCTTACAAGCCCTTTTCTCACAGACAAAATGCTGCAAGCCTCTCGCTACCCTACAGCTATTTCCATGGAAATTGTTCAAACGAGCCATGTTCCTTAGTTTTCCTAACTCTAAACCTCCCAGCTAGGACCCACCATGACGTGTACATTAGGGCGCACCATCCTCATACCTTCGTATTCATTTAGTAAGGAGTAAGGAGATCCACTCAGATAGTTTGTTCCCAAGAACTGTTGCTTTGTGTAACAGAATCCCAGGAGGATGCTTTCCAAACCATTATAATCTTAATCTTTACAAGTCTAGGGTTAAATATTATTTTTCTATATATTCGTAAAAACTGTACCCCTTCACACAACAGCCGCTTTCAGTAGCTTACCTTGAGTGAGCCTTGTATCAGTCAGTTAAGTGTCATACGTGATACACGCTTGGGCGATCATGTCTCGAAAAAGACATGACTGACTGGACAGAAAAATATCCCGCAGTAGGTTGCCACTGCTTTCTGCGGTAGACTGGATTCCAGCCAAGGCTATATAAAACCCACTCTATCCTATTATTTAACCCATAACTGGAGGGAAGAGACGGATTAATACATTTCCCAAGAGTATTTGTGCGTATATTAATGAAAGGAATTCAACTGGAATCCGAATTCGGCACCCCGATTTGTCGTTCCGAGTCGATGCCCACTGCACCACAACGCACATCCAGTGAGCCTTGTATAGGGTGAACAAAAACAACAATATATATAGGGACTGAGTTTCCAGTTCCTTCTAAAGTCTTTTCATACTCTTTCACATGAGACTTTAGTGCCATTATCGCCTAACTTAGAGAAGTTGATTAATATATATATATATATATATATATATATATATATATATATATATATATATATATATAAATAAATAAAAAAATAGACACTATTTTAGCAGATACACGTATTTGAGCAGTTTTAAACGGTATATTTATTTATTTTCGTCTACCGGCCTGAATGTTGATGAAATCTTATTAGAGAAAAATATGTTCTCCCCGGCAGGATTCGAACCTGCGTTCCCTTAGACGAAACCGTATTTAAATCGGACTTACTTTGACCTCTCATCTACAAAATGCATTGATGACCAACTTCAATAGTTCCTTTAAACACAGATTTTTCTCTGACTCTCGACATAGACATTATATATATATATTAATTTTGAAATGACTTATTTCCACAACCTAGCTTTCAACCTTTCAATAAATTGCCTGAAGATACCAAAAGGTTAAAACCTAGGTTGCGGAAATAACTCATTTTTAAATGAAAAATATTCAAAAGTTCTACAATTTAAATGTACTGAACACTTTTTGATCCGACTGAATACTGGTTTAATTTACTTATGACTAAAAACTAATCAATTATATATATATATATATATATATTTTTTTTCATTGTTCGGACTGTTGTACTAATCTTTATTGTCATATTCACGAGGTTTCGGCTGTTGTACACTCTGACCTTCTTCAGGTGACTGGAAATTTTAACTTTCGGATGTTTTAGTTATCTTTATTTAAGTCATCTATCTAAGGAACGAGAGAAATATACCCTAGTGGTTAAAAAAAGGGTTCGATTTACAATTCCTGTCACTTGAAGAAGGTCGGAGCGTACAATGGCCGAAACATCGTAAATATGACAATAAAGATGACGACAACATTCCGAACAATGTAAATAATGTAAATACCTCATCTCAGAAATCCACACACACACACACACACACACACACACACACACACACACACACACACATATATATATATATATATATATATATATATGTTTGTATGTATTGACATCTTTTGCAAGTTATCCGCTGAGGAATCAGGATAAATTATAAAAGCCATTGGACGGGTTAGAGTGCCCAGTTGAAGTGACAGTTGACTCGCTTGGTCATAATTAAGCCAGTCAACCAAACAAATATTGTTCTCGATTGTATTGCCTTGTGGGCTGGACTGTTATAAAAAAAGAAAACTGTCAGGAAGTCGTCCAAATGAATCAAAAGGAAACATACTTCTTGTGTCCTAAGAAATACCCAGTCTACATACCGTAAGTCATTGGGCCCCGAAATGAAGCAATCTGCCCGAGGGGCTGGAACATATCTATTGTCTAACTATTTTCGCCCGGAGAATGGTCATTATTTTACTTAATCTCACGTGAAGAACTTTCTACACGTTCTGGAATCTCTTGATGTTATTAGTTAGATGTCCAAAGCATCGTCTTCATTTTCAGAAGGAATGGAAATTGGGTAGTGAACCGCATTACATTGCCAATGTGTTTTTTCTCCTTATTCTCTCCCTTTTCTTCGTTAAGTTGTCTTTCGTTGTGTGAGTGTGTATGTGTAGATATCGAGGCAATTTCGACAAACCTCTGGGTAGAAGTGTCTCACAGATGTTTAGAGAAAGAAGTAAGGTAATGAACTCTTTTTTTTCCTTTTTTTTCATTCCTCGCCAAATATCCCCGGAGGTGTCGTAACTCTTTACTCTGGGAGTAATTTGAAATTAAGGGAAAAACGGACATTTGCAGTCTACCTGTATTGTAAACAATGGCGTCTTAGAATACTCACGGACATATATATTCTTTCGAAGAAAATTGTCATTATTCTGAATAAGACAGTATCCAAAATCAAAATAGGCATTTGCCGGCCATTTTTTTATTGTTCTTTCCATATTAACAGGACACTGAATAAAAATACAAATTTACTTAAAATTAGTAATCTATCTTAAACATTTTAAATATCTAATATTTGGTACTGTGCAATGGATTACTAGGCACTGATATTTTTTATTAGGATACCGCGTATACGAGATGGCTTCGGATCTTTCGACGTGGTGTAATGGTTAGTCAGCTGGTCTCACTAGAATCTATTACAACTGAGTAGTGAGTTCGATCCTCACTGGGTACCCCATACTTTTGGCCTTAGAAAATCAACTCTTAAACATTTTAAATAATTGGTATCGTGCAAGCGATTACTAGGCACTGATATTTTTATTAGTATACCTCGTATGCGATACGGTTTTGGTTACTTCGGTGTGGTGTAGTGGTTAATAAGCTTATCTTCATTAAATCATTGCAAGTGAGTAGTGAGTTCGATCCTTAATGGTCTTGTGCCACTTCTAAGTTGCACTTAGAAAATCACTATATGATACAAATTAAATTTCTTGAAGATGTCATCATAAAATGAAGAAAATACATTGACAACATGAAACTCTCATGACATCTATCATTGACACGGACAACAACAAAACTACGTAAAATGGGCTTCCATTTATCTTTCTTCTATGGATCGTGTTCCTTCAGGAAGTTAGCGATCATGGTCTCCAAAATTTCATATCCTTTGTAACTTTTAATAATTTTTGTCTTTTTTGTCATCTCTCCTAAACATCCATTTAATCAAATTCGTTAGGTATGTTATGCGGTTCATCTTGTCTTCAATCTGTCCTGTGAGTATCAAATTTTTCAAAGACCCTTTCCTCATTATGTATCTTAGAAATTTCAACTGTTCTTTCCTGTTGCTAAGCATAAATATGATTTTTATTTTCAATTTATTTAAAAATCACGTGTTCGGTCCATAGTATTCTCAGTATTTTTCTGTAGAACCAAATTACTGTTGCTTTATCGGAAAGTAGATTGCCCTGGATTCACAGCCATACAGGACAACTTATATTATGTCACAATTTAGAACTTTTTTCTTTTCCTTGTTTCTAACGAATTTTTCTGTTCTTAATTCATTGCTTAATTTTTGGAAGGCATCTTTTGCTTTTCAAGTGGAACTTCGGATTTCCGTGTACTCCCTGTTCTATGTTGAAACAATTCCCAGATAATTAAATTGTTGTATTTGTGTGTTTTTGGTACATTCAAATATGTAATTTGCATGTTGAGATGTTAAAAAAAAAAAAAGAAAAAAAGAAACCACCCACAGTTTGGTTAGTGATTTAAAGTTTTTTTTATTCATTAGTTGGTTGCCCCACTGATATAAAGCTAAACTTCAAACTTATAAATCTGAAGAAAAAGGGTATTATACACGGAGAAATAATGCTAGTATTTTTTTCTTTTTGTAAACGGAGGTGGAAATTGAAAAAATACAATAACAAATTAAACATAGAGACCTTGTCGGTTCTTAATCAACCTTTTTGTATATATATATATATATATATATATATATATATATATATATATATATATATATACTATTTATATTATTTGGACTATTGTCCGCATCTTTGCTGCCGTGTGTACGGCGTTTCGGCTGTTGTACGCTCCGACCTTCTTTAGGTGCTAGGAATTTCGAATTGAATCGATGTCCTCAAGGATATTTGGCCCAGTGAAGATAGACTTTGGTTAGTTCCAGTGACTTGACCAAAAGTTGTGAGTTCAATACCAGGCTACAGCAGTGGTGAACATATAACTTGGAGAGCTAAGTTAAAGGGAGATGACTCATCGCTATCAGAAGTAGCTTGGCACATGGAATGAGAATGATATACTTCCAGTGATCGTAATAAAGGGCTCGATTCGAAATATATATATAGTATTAAATTGTAATGATGCTTAGTGCCAAAATTGCTGTTTTTTCAGTAGTTTACTGGCAGAAAGGGCATTTTAGGAAAGCAGTTTTTTGTTTTAAAGTGCTCGCTATCAAAATAGACATAGAGCGTTACAAGAACAAATGTGGAGAAATTTGTCACTTTACTGAGCAGCGTTGTTTTAGTAATGCCGATTTCGAAGGTTTCTGCAGAAAACAAAACCTTGAAGAGTGAAGACATTGCAATAATGCTTTCATGAAACTTCGAAGTCGGCATGACTAAAGCAACACTGCTCAGTTAAGTGAAAATCCTTTCCACATTAATCCCATATATATATATATATATATATATATATATTACGCTCTCATACCCTGATTGAGCACTGATGACTATATATATATATAGTCATCCGCAGACAGATCCGTTTCGCTGTATCACAGCTCATCAGTACGGTTAGACTCCGTTTGCCTTTAACCCAGTATTGAAACCCGACCGAATTGGCGTCAGTCGGCGATTCTACCTCTGAGCTATGGGCGTTCGGTAGAAGAAGGCAGATTTTTTAGCGTGTATATTATCATTATACATGCCCAATAGCCAGAATGCTCTAATGAGCGATGCGTACATGCCAGAGTAGCTACTGTCTTTCAAAATCTACCATTCTTCCAGAGTGCTCAATCAGAGTGTGAGAGCTTTACGATAAGGCCCTTCAGAAAAGCGGGTTTATTAACAAGTTAACGTATGATAAGCCTGCTATAAATCCAAAATCATCAAAAACTAAAAACACCCGAAAATGTAGAAAAAGGAAGATAATTTGGTTTAACCCTCCCTATTGTAAGCTAACTAATATAAATATTGGTAAGTATTTTCTCAGACACTATCGCCCGGTCAATACTCCTCCCACTACTTTCCGGTTTTCTCTTCTCTTCTGTCTCCTCAGACCTTGGTATTGGTGCTTCCGTGAGTTTCCTGCGATCTAACCGGTTGGTGGCAACGGCTCATCACTGTGAGGGTACCGGGTTGGCAGTTTCCTGGTTGCTGCTTCCGACTGGTAGTTAGGAGACCTAACTCTTGCGTAGCGTCAAGAGCTGCTGCTCTGATCAACAGTTGTATAATATCGGGGTTCTTGTAGTGCCATGTCGCGCATGGTTAGGTCTCCCTGCAAGCGCTTTCGGTGGGCAACCCCGAGGCCACACCTTGTTGCAGCCCTAGCCAGTTTCCCTCCCAGCACAGATCGTGGGTAATGACCGCCTGTATCCTCTACCCTAGGTCCCTTTCTACAAACAGAATCATGACTAAACAAATCAGAAATTACCCTAAACCAGTTAAATCCACACCGCCTAAACCTATTAACCTCTCCTTCACTAATATCCGAGGCATTCGTACTAACTTTCCTAGTGTAGAAGCGTTCCTGCGTGAAAAGTCCCCTGACATCCTTGCGCTCTGCGAAACTAACCTCAACTCAGCTATTCCCTCCTCTGACCTCTTCATCCCTGGTTATCTTCCCCTTTTATGGAAGGATTACACTGTCCACATGCATGGGCTGGGTGTTTATGTCAGCGAACACCTCCCCATAGCTAGGGTGACTTCACTCGAATCTACTGACCACCAATACATATGTCTCCGCCTGTCTCTCCTCAGTTCGGTCAGCAACCTATTCTTTCTTTACCGTTCTCCCTCCTCTCCTGACTGCTCCCTACTAGATAGCATTGCTGACGACATAGATAAGGCTATTTCCATTCGCCCACATATTTGTATTTGGAGACCTCAATGCCCATCACTCTGAGTGGCTTGAAAACGCCGTTACTGATCCGGCGGGCATTCACGCCATGAACTTTGCTATTTCCCAATCCCTTACGCAAGTGGTGGACTTCCCCACTCGCTTCCCAAGCACTCCCTCGGGTAATTCCTCACTGCTAGATATGTTTCACCTCTGCGCCTGACGCCTGTCAAGTCTCGCAGCTTTGCCCTCTCGGCAACTCCGACCACGCTGTAGTCTCCCTCAGTATTTCTTTCCAATCTCACTGTAGTCTCCCTCAGTATTTCTTTCCAATCTCACTTCCCCCAGGAGCCCCCTACTTATAGAACCTCCTACCTCTACCAAAAAGATGACTGGGATGCCTTTCGCGATTTCCTCTGCGACGTCCCTTGGGGAAAAGTGTTTGACCTATCAGTTGATGACTGTGCCTCTGAGGTCTCGTCATGGGTGAAAGCTGGCATTGATGCCTTAATACCCACCAGGAAGTATTGCTTAAAACCTCATTCCTCTCCGCCATTGCCCACAGGAACCATTACTTCCGTCTATTCCGGAGACAGCCAACTGATCACAACAGGCGCCTGTTCACATCTGCTCGCAATGAGTGCAAGAGAACCCTAAATGACGCCAAACAGTTGTTTGCTGAGAGAATGCGACAGTACATAGCTGACCGCAAGTTCGGCCCCAAGGACTATTGGAGGATTTGTAAACGAGTGCTCAACAATAGGAAATCCTCAATACCTCCTTTAATCCATGGATTTGAGGTTCTCACGTCATCTGCGGACAAAGCTGAGTGCTTTGCCCACAGATTCTCATCCAACTCCACATTCGACTCGTCCGGAGTGCACCCACCCGACTTCCCTATTAGAACTGAGGCCAAACTGCACGACGTATATATTACCCCGACAGTAGTATCCAGAGTAATTTCAAAACTCGACCCCCATAAGGCGTGTGGAGACAATAGAATCCCGGTGATAGTCCTTAAGAGGTGTGCTCCTGAACGTTCCCCTGTCCTCTCTAAATTATTTAACTATTGCCTTTCTGCTTCCTACTTTCCTGCATGCTGGAAATTCTCTTCAGTCGTTCCTGTCTTTAAGAATTGTGGTGAACCCTCGGACCCATCCAACTATCGCCCTATCAGTCTTCTACCGATATTCGGGAAGGTATTCGAGGCTATAATCAATGCTGAAATAGTTCATCATCTCACCGCCCACAAACTGTTCTCCGACAGGCAATATGGATTCCGCTTTGACAGGTCCACGGCCGACCTGCTAACAACCGTAACGGAGTACATGCTACAGGCCCTTGATGAGTCTGACGAGGCTCGCACGGTTGCTCTGGACATCTCCAAGGCTTTCGACAGGGTTTGGCACTCTGGCCTCCTATGCAAACTACGCGGTCATGGTATTACCGGTCGCCTGCTTGACCTAATCAAATCTTTCTTAAATAACCGCAAAATGAAGGTCGTTTTGAATGGGCGTGCCTCTTCGTCCTACAGCACGGAATGCTGGTGTCCCACAGGGCTCTATCCTGGGCCCTACGCTCTTCCTTATTTTCATCAACGACCTCCCAGATGAGATCAAGTCCCAAGTAGGCATCTACGCAGATGACACAATATACTCCCGCTCCAGTAAGAAACCTGTCGTGGCGGACAGACATAATCTCGCTGCTGACCTTGAGCGAGATCTACACTCTGTGGTGAACTGGGGCAAGAAGTGGCTTATAAAACTTCAATTCATCTAAGACCAAGCTGTTGTCTGTCAACCATTACAGGCAACCTCTTCTGCCTCCCATAAGCATGGACCACGTGATTCTCCCTGAGAGTAATACACTACGCCTCCTCGGACTTACCCTGTCCTCAGACCTCAAATGGAACCACTATATTGAATCCATAGCAAAATCTACTGCTAAGAAGGTTGGGTCACTATGTCGATCCAGGATGTTTTTTCCACCTGAATCCATCCTGCATATATACAAGTCAACCATCCGTCCGTGCATGGAGTACTGCTGCCATTTATGGTCAGGTGCCCCTGCTGTTCTCCTCAGTGTTCTTGACAAGCTCCAAAGGAGAGTCTGTAATGTGATAGGTACTGATCTGGCGACTCGACTGCAGCCACTTCCCCATCGTCGAAATGTGGCCTCCCTTTGTCTCTTCTATAAATACTTTCATGGCTTCTGCTCGGATGAGCTTAAGTCACTGATGCCTCCTCAACAGGTGTTTACTCGTGCAACCAGACTGGAAACTGGGTCCCACCCATTCATAGTCAGGTTAGCCAAACGCAGACGACAATTCTACTCCTGCAGCTTCCTCTCTCGCACAACCCGCCTGTGGAACTCACTCCTGTATTCTTGCTTTCCTGACGGCTACAACCTCCAGAAATTTAAATGCAAAGTCAATACTCATCTACTAACCACTGGCCTCTAGCTCTCTCCCCTCCCCTGTATAATCTTCACTTTCTCTCCGCCTATGTATCTGTCATTGCACCTGCTTTCTCAGCTTTCTATTGTTCCTTTCTAACTAGTTTGTACTCCTCACTCTTTTCTAATTAATCTTTTTACATTTATGTAACCCCCTGCACATCAGTGACGTTTCCGCCTTGCTCGGGGTGAAATTATTAAAAAAAAAAAAAAGAAAAAGATTAATCGATAAACATTTTAATAATAATAATAATAATAATAATAATAATAATAATCCCTTAAATAAAATTTTTAATAAATTCACCCTAAAAATCAGTTACTCTTACACCTCAAATATAGATGATATAATTAATTCCCATAATAGGCATATTTTAATGAACCTAAATAATACCGACGTTAAATCTGGAATTGTTGATAAATGTAATTGTAATTCTGTGGATACCTGCCCGGTGCAGGGCAAATGTAAATCCACACAAGTAATTTATGAAGCCCGTATTTCTCCATCTAACAACAAAGACAATTACCGGACTTATATTGGCATGTCCGCGGGCCCTTTCAAACAGAGACTTTACAACCACAAGTACTTGTTTTCGAACCCTAACCAAAGATTCCAGATGGCACTATCACGTAGATTCTGGAAAATGAAGGAGGAAGGGCAGGACCCTATAATCAGCTGGAAATTAATAGGCTCAGCTTGTACCCCTAAACATTTTCGTGATAGGTGCCGTCTATGTTTATTGGAGAAGATTCTAATTTTGAAGTATCCTCATCAGGACTTACTTTTGAATCTTAGGAAGGAATTCATTAATAAGTGCCGTCATAGTGCGGATTTTAAAATTTAAATTTTAAAATTTAAAATTTTAATTTTTAAATATTAGGTTTTTTAATTTTTTTAATTTTTAATTTTTTAATTTTTAATATTTAATTTTTCTTTTTATAATTTTTATGTATATGTGTATGTTTGTGTGTGTATGTGCATATTTGTATATATATGTGTATATATGTATATATGTATGTGTGTATATATGTATTTATGTGTGTAAAAATTTTTTTTTAGCTATTTAAATGCTCTTTTTTATAATATTCATTAATTTTTTATATTTTTATATGTATGTGTGTGTGTGCATATGTATAATGTATATATATGTGTGTGTGGGTGTGTGTATGTATATGTGTGCATGTGTGTGTGTACACATATATTGAGTGTGTGAATTTTTGTATATGTGTGTACACATATATATGTGTGTATGCGCATATATGTGCATATACGTATATAAGTGTGTATGGAATTGAATGTATGTGTGTGTGTATGTGTATGTATGCATATATGTATTCATAATCGAAGAATTGTGTGTGTGTGTGTGGGTGTATGTGTATGTATGTATGTATGTATGTGTGTACTTCTATATGTATGTATTTAATTGTAAATGAAATTTTTTTTTTTATTTTTTTTTACCTAGCGGCGTCTTTATTTAGTTTAAATCAAATGACCTAATTTTAAAAAAAAATATTTTAAATCCTATATCTTTTTATTCCCTTTAAAAATAATTATGCCTTTTTAAGTAAAGGCCTTTTTCTTATACTTCAACGTTTTTGGGAAGTTAGGTTTTTGAATATTTCCAGCGTCTGTAATATATAAAATGTTTTTTCTTTCTTTTCTTTTCTTTTTCCCCCCTTCCTTCCTTTATCTCTCTTATCTCCCATCTTTTTTCCGTGTTGCTTAACCTTACATCAATTTAACACGGCCGTCCGTTAATCTTAAGTTACAATTCTCTTTCCTTTTTTGCGAACCCTGACAATGTCAATTTTTTCTTTTCTTGTTAATTTGATTTTATTTTGTTTTATCTTTTTCTTTTTTTCTTTTTTTTCTTTTTCTTTTTTTAAATTTCTTTGCAAATCTATTTAAAAAGGAAAATTAGACTGATTTTTCTCCAGTTTCTGAAAGGATTTTTCTGTTGCTGAGGTGATGTGTTATCCCCCGTGGGGATTTTCATATCGAAATGATCATCCAACATCATTGAATTAATCCTTTTTAATTTATATTTGCTCTGTAATATTTTATTACATGGAACTCTCTTCCTGTATCATTTTTTAATATTAAAATAAAATTTTTAATATTAATTAGGATCGGGTTTTTGAAATTTACCTTCCTGCTTTTTCCGCTTGGATTAAAGTATCTGAATTAAAATATATATATATATATATATATATATATATATATATATATTGATAGCTAGCTAGCTGGCTATATAGATAGATACTTAGACGCATACAAGTAATGCATAATAAAAGTGCTTTGACAGTCTTGTCTAAGAAAAAAAACACATTATGCTTTCACCCGCCGATTGAGTTCTAGGAAGAAATTGTAGACTTGAACAACAGTAGCTACCCCCCGTTATTTACGCATCGTTTATTCAGTAATGAATTTGAACACACTCGGCTACTGGCGTGTGTTTACATCGTGTATATAACACGCTAAAATCTACCTTTCTGCGTCGAACGCTGAGAGCTTAGAGGTAGAATCGCCGACTGATTTCAGGTTCTGTTGGGTTTCAATCCTGGCTAGAATCAATCTGATGTCTCACCGTATTGATGAACAGTGATACAGTAAAATAGAACTGTCCGCGGATGACTATATATATAGTCATCAGCATATGTATAAAACAAGACTACTTTCACTTAATTGAGCAGTATTGTTATATATATATATATATATATATATATATATATATTGCTTTTTCCTTTAGACAAGACTGTCAAAGCACTTTTGTTATGTATATCTTGTATACATCCAAGTATATTATTTTCTGGACTTAGTAAATATAAACATTCTCCAAAGATTTGTTGGTTCCAAACACTTTGGGCAAAACTATTACCCATTTTCAGGTTCTATTATACAACCATATCAGATAGTGCGAACGTGGTGTTGGATATGGTACAACGCTTTATGAAAGTAGATATATTATAGATTTCCTAATACGGCCAATACATTGTGGCCGTGTTCAGAAATAATGTTATTAAGTGCTGCTTTCTTCTTGAAAATAGCTGTTTACCGAAAGCGCTTGGAACAAGCACACTTTTGGACAATTTTTACATTCACTAAATTAGGAAAGAAATCTCCTGTACGCATACAAAAAAAACAAAAACAAAAAACAAAAAACAAAAACAAAAAACTAACAAATACAAAAGAAAACAAAAGAAAACAAAAAGACCACAACAAATAAACATAATAGATTAAACAAAAATGCCTTTATAGTCTTGTTCATGAAAACATGTATTAAATAGGGTTTGTTGCCCAAATATACAACTATATATATTTCATAATGCACTTACATTGTCAACAAACCACGTAAAATATAAACACAAGTTTCCAGATAAATTCAAGTTTCCATACATTTTTAATATATTTGCTAATTTTCAATCAGAGCATACAAACATATACGGCATATATACCCATTTAACACACAGCTATATTCACTCACACCCGTATATATAAAGAGTTTTAATCAGCACTGCCCGTGTACATGCGTCTACAATTACACGCCTGGACTGACACAAGCACGCATGCGCTAACAGGGATGTCACCCTTCATGCGAATCGAATTTGCTCTTTACGTAATTATCATTTGCCATTCAGTTTGATAAGCCGGTAGTCACAAGATTTTTCCCTCTGTCTTTCCATTTTAAAACAGCTTCGACTTCATTTATTCACTTCGACGGCTGCCTCTGTTATAGTTAGCCGTTAATATTTAAAATGTCGAATCTGTTTCGTTTTCAAAACTAGATGTCAAAGAAATACAAGAAGTCAAATTTGCCAATTTCAGTGACAGAATGAGTAGGCAAATCAGTGAACACAGATGATTTTTTTATTCTCTTTTTATTTTCGTTTAATTTTGTGTTCAGTTTCTCTATCTCTTTTCCACCTAGTTCAAAATTGAACTAATTGCAGAACGCACTATCTCTTTTAAAATCTAATCGACCCCGCTAGCCTATAAAGTACACTTCCTTTATTCAAAAGTGCTTCTGCCACGTAATTGACCAAACCATACCTAGATTCTGCGCTCTACAGAGAAGCGATTCCTATTTCTACCGTTCGACTAGATTCAGTTAAATGTCTAAATTTGTTTATTTATTTTTTTAAAGGTAATTTTGAAATTTTTTTTTTAAATGGGTAATTTTAAAATTTTTGGGATGTGCGTTGTGATGCAGTGGATATCGGCTCGGAACGAGAAATCGGAGAGTCAGGTTCGAATTCCAGTTAAATTCGTTGCATTCACTTACACGCAAATATCTGCGGGAAAGGTATTAATCCGTCACTTCTTCCTCTAGCTATTCGTTAAATAGCAGGTTAGATTGGGTTCTATAGTCTTGGTTGGCAACCAGTCTACAACAGGAAGTAACTGCAACCTATTGCTGGGAAATCTTCTCCCAAGTTCATCATGTCTCGAAAGAGACATGATCGCCCAACTGTGTATTACGTAACTGACTAAATTTTTCAAAGTGTCCAATATTATTATATTTTTCTGAAAAAAGTTGTTGATTCTCTCATAGATCCATTTAGTTAGAGGCTATTTGAGATGTTAACTTATGAAAACCAGGATTATATGACTAGACAAATACGGAAAAATTTATAAGTGTCACATGCTTGCAGGTATCATTTATTCATTAATATTTTCTATTTAGATACATGTCTCTGTGCTTCTTTGTATTTGTGTGTTTTTAATATATATACAATTTATTATTGATTTTTCCAACATTATTCTGGTATATTGATATACTTTCACACGCACACATACGCACACACATGCTCGGACGCACAGACACGCACACATACACATACATACAAATAGGATTAATACAAATAAAATTTGGTACTTGACAAATGTTATATTCGGCACTTCAATTCCGGAGTTTCGTAGACGAAATTTTTCGCATTTGTTCAGTCCATTCGTCAGAAGATTTCAGCGACTGGCTGCGGATTCTCTCATTTTTCGTTATTTTTATGCTAGGTTTGACGTAATTAATTTATACGCTAATTGAAATGCTAATATTATTGGGGTTAGGTTGATTTTTTCTTTGTGTGTCTGTATGTGTGTGTGTGTGTGTGTGTGTATGTGCGTGTGTGTCAAATGCCATAATTGTATTTTTTATCAGTTATATATATATATATATATATATATATATATATATATATATATACGTACGTGTATACTATATGAGCTTTAAAATAAACACTGCGTGCTAACTGATACATGGAAATCATGATTGCTTTTTTCTTCTTCTATGTGCCGTGTTCCTTCAGGACGTAGATATTCATTACTCTCCACAATTTCCTCTCCTTTGTAGCCGTTAGTAAAGTTTGCCTTTGTTATATCTCTGCTAGTCCCTGTTCTGTCAACCATTTACATATGCTCATTAGATTGCTTATGCGCTAGTTTTCTCTGTCCATCTTGCCTTCAATATATCCAGTAAGTGTCATTTTTTTCGATGCCTTCTTTCAACATTATGTGCACTAGAAACGGTCTCTTTCTGGAGATAAGTATAAGTGTCCCATGCGTTCACATTTTCTCTAAAACCTGCTCAGATATTCAATCTATAGTATTCTCAGCATCCTTCTGTAGATCCAAAATATCTGTTGCTTCAAGTATTTTTTTCAGCTGTGATGAGACTGTACAGCATTCACTGGCATATACGAAAACTGATATTACATGAGAATTCAGCACTCTATTCTTTGTTTCGAACGGAATTTTCCCATTTCTTAATACTCTGCTTAGGTTTTGGAAGGTATCGTTCTCTATCCCAATGTGTCAATGCGTTTTCGGATTTAGGTATCGCATTTTCCGTACTTTGTTAAAACCCTGCCCTGATATTGAAATTTTTGTATTTGCTTGATTGTAATATATTCAATTCATAATTCGCATATCGGGCAGTTATTTTTTTTTCTGGCAATCATACATTCTGTCTTTTTATAAATGATTTTTAAATCCTTTCTTCTTGATTCACTTTTAGTACCTTCTGCCGGAGATCCATCGTGAAATGCTCAGTTTCTATACATTATTTATTCTTATGGTCACACTCTATATCGCTGTCTCCGATACTGTGCACTCTTTCTTCATAAACATGTCAAATTTAAACAATATATATATATGATAAAAATACAATTTTTTAAGTTATACTATAATTATGCTCTATTCCGGATATTGAGCATTTTAGCTCAATGTCAGGGATAGAGCGTGTGAAATTCCCAGTCTTTATACAAAAATGTTTAGGCATAAAAGTGGAAATTGATATCAACACCCAGCGGCGAAAGTCTGCTTCATGCTTAAAGTCTTGACGAATGCGTCTAATCACGAAACAGACTGTCGTGGCTGATATATATATATATATATATATATATATATATATATATATATATATATATATATATATAAGGATTTTCGATATTACTATGGATAATAGATATTACACCGCTCTGATGTCATTATCGCGGCTCCATAGTAATATCGAAAATCTTTTATAAATTATATTACTTTGTTAAATTAAATAAATGAATTTAACATTGAATTCTCTTGCGTTCGTCTCTTTTGGAATTTACCTGGATTACATACTAAGTGTACTATGTTTTATATATATATATATATATATATATATATATATATATATATATATATATTATAATTTAGAACAGATACAAATTACAATCTACTACAAAGTGTACATTTTGTTGCGACATTAAAAAGACAATGTCTCATCAGGTAGCAAACACTATTTTTTGAAGGGAGATGGAAAATTCGCTTCTTTATTCTGTCTCTCACACCTCACTTCGTCCATTTTGTCTCACTTCCTTTCCCTTTCTATGCATTTTCTTACTTCTTCCTCTTTGTTAGACCTGAACACCGGTTCGTCATATGACCATACCTTATCTTTTACTGTTAAACCTGATGCCTTTCTCTGAACTTTTCACTACTTCTCTTTTACTTCTCTCTTTCTCTCCTGTTTTCCTCTTTTTGTTCTTTACAACCCCCCATTCTGGTTTCTCATTTTCTCTACCCACTTTACCCTGCACACAAAAATTTACCAATATAACGAAGCGAATTTTCCATCTCTCTTCAAAAAATAGCGTTTACTACCTGATGAGACATTGTCCTTTCACTATCAAAGCAAAATGTACATTTTGTAGTAGATTGTAATTTTTACATGTTCTAAATTAAAATTTATAATAAATATTCATAGCTCTATTTCTATATTGAGCACTGTTTTAAATTAAGAAAAACCCTGCAAAATGACCAACCGGATGCAATGAATACTCGTGGCGACAGAAGTGCGAGAATCCTCGCAATCGACACGCCCTTATGGTGATGGTGATGGGCTCCTAGAAATTCTATGACTTTCATCACGTTAAATTATTGATTTTGTTAACGTTTCTATTTTTCGACTTGAAAACTTCCAACAGATTTTATGACTGCCAGTAGATATTGAATATTGTTTTTCATTCTCATATACATCTATTTTAATAACAGGGCACAGGTTTTCTGTGGTACCAATACCTGGAGAGCTTGGGAGATATTCCATCAGTTTGGTGTCTCTGAAACATTTTGTGTGAGGAGGACAAAGGTCAGCATTGCAGAATGAGGAGTAGCGTTGTCGTACAAGGATATACTCTTCAGCTTAAAACTACTTGCTTTTGATCTGTACCACTCACACTTAATTGGAAATTAATATCAACTCAATTCTTTACTGAAAACATATTTGGAATTAACCGAAGATACTTTTAAGACGAGAGGGTTTAGTCACTGGTCTACACTTAAACTAGAGGTCTTAAAAAAATTAGCCACGTGTAGAAGTTGAAACTAAAATAAGGAAAAGATCCAGACATAACGTGGAGTATAGTGTAAACAGCCAAGCTATGGCAAAATATGTAGACTGTTTCAGGAAGAAAAGTTAGCTGTTAGGTTATTACGATATAAAAAGGAATTATTGAATGAAAGGAAAGAAATTATGACGAAGTGTAACCATATAAAAAGTACCTATTAAGATCATAACCTTATAACTTCTCCTAATTTTGAAAATTGTGCATTCAAAATAAAAAAAAAAATAAAAAAAGTCCCCGTTACATGAGCGTTCTTAAAACAACGGTAGAATCAGTTATTGTAAATCGCCTGAAGACACCAGATGGTAGAAATTTGGGTTGCGTAATTTAACTAGTTTTCAAGTGAAAAATATTCAAAAGTTCGACAATTAAACACTTTTTAATACAACTGTGTACTGGTCGAATTTAATTTATGACCAAAAACTAAGTAAATAAATAATTTATATATATGGAGTCTAACCGTACTGATGAGCTGTGATACGGCGAAACAGATCTGTCTGCGGATGACAATATATATATATATATATATATATATATATATATAGGTAATGATGTCAAATCCGTGAACGGAGAGGATAATCCAAAAAGCTCTATTTAATATAAAATATTAAAGAGATAAATCCATATAGAGAGCTCAATGTATACTATCGAGAGCAATATGATATACATAAAGAGAAACTCAACACATCATCTAAATCGGTGAATGATGATGTGCGAAGTTTTCTTTCATATAATATATATATATATATATATATATATATATATATATATATATAAAGAGAAAGAGACTCAGACAGACAGACAGACAGGATATATATGGGTATAGTGTGAGCATAAGAATGAACACTGCTTGTTGGGTGTTCATTTTGGATCAAGCAGTTTGCAGAAAATAGTTTCAGTCCCCTATTGAGCACTTTTCTTTGTATTTACATCACATTTTAGAATCTATCTATCTATCTATCTATCTATCTATCTATCTATCTATCTATCTATCTATCTAAGTAAGCAACCTTAAGAAAAAACAAAAAAACAAAAAACAAAACAAAACAAAAAACAACAAAAAAAAAAAGAAAATAAAAACTACGTAGCAACAAACTGTAACTGGGAATTCAAAAAGCCAAAACCAAAACAATAGCTGATAAAGAAAAAAGAACAAATAGAAAAGCAGTAGAACAAAAAGAACAAAAAAATGTAAAGAAAGAAACAAATAAAAATATTTTATATATATATATATATATAAATGTAACGGCCGACGCCATCATTCTAAGATAAGCAAAACTTTCAAAGAGTTCCTTGGGGAGACTTGATCCATGGGGAAATATGACGCGTGAGAGGTTGCTCTCTTCGAACAAGGAATCAGGCAAACGTTTATTTTACCCACAGGTTAGTTCCAGGGCAAGTATTCAAGGCACCCAGGTGTGGCATACACATTGTTCAACACTGATGGTGCGATACGAGAGCGTATGTCAACATATAACATGATGTTTGAGGTTAAAAAGAGATTAAAAAGGGTGAGTTAAGGAAACAGACAAAATTTCTACAATGTCTTTCTTATCTACAGAGAACATTATGTAGCATATTTTTGCACCTGATTAGATGTAGACATGAATATATGCATCGATTGAGAAATACGTATTTAAACATTTCTTGGCATTATTAAAAGCGTATTTTTTCTGTGTGTCGTGGAGTAGAAGTGTAATTTTTTTCAGATGTTTAATGTCGGACAGACTTATACATATGTATATGCATGTAAGTATATATTTATTCGTGGTTGAAACAAATATTTGGATATGTATGTAGCGTAGCAGTTACCGCGGGAAGTAGGATTAGCGGGTTTTCAAATTCTATTCGAGGCTGTGGCATTCGTTTGCAAATAAATACTATGTATTTTAAATGAGATATTTTGAATAATTCTTAACAAAAGCCAAAGAAGAATCTGCAATGCTATCGATCGTGAACTGGTATCTTGGATTCAGTCAATTTTCCACCACCATAACGTAGCTTCCTTGTGCCTTTTCTATAAATACTTTTATGGTAATTCTACTGATGGACTTCCCCACCTCACAGAAATATTGTATATATTGGAACGAGTTGGGACTACATAGAGACTCTGAGGTATTATGGTGGCTGTAGTAAGGATGGTAGGCTAGAATGTGTTGTTTTGATGTAAAGAATATTGTAGTATGTTGGGACCAGTTATTGTGGCTAGCTTCCTTTAATCATGCCCATAAATCTTTTGGCTTTGTACTACATTTTTGTATGTTATACAAAATAAATATCATTTTCCTCTATGGTCCCGAGATATGAATTTAAACATACTACTAGATTGGAGACAAGGTCTCATCATTTTACAGTTGAAATAGTAGATGTAACCTTTGTCCTCTGCTTACAGTTTCTTTCTCTCGCACTTGTCGCTTTTGGGACTCCCATCCGGCTTCTTGCTTCCTTTTCAACGTTGATCTTTAAAAATGTAAATACAATGTCAGTCATTACCTTTTGTTTTCTTAATTTCTGTTCTGTTATTATTCTGACAGTGCTTTTTTATTCATATTCTCTCACACTCATTTATTGCTTGAAGTAAAATGATTAAAAATATCGTTCTCGTCACTCTGCTAGTAAGGATTATTTCATGGAGAGAGAGAGAGAGAGAGAGAGAGAGAGAGAGAGAGAGAGAGAGAGAGAGGGACAATAGTTAGAGGGACAGCGTCGTTAAGTAGTTCAGAATATATATATAAATATATATAGTCAACCGCAGACAAATCTGTTTCGCTGTATCACAGCACATCAGTACGGTTAGACTTCGATTGCTTTTAACCCAGGATTGAAACCCGGCCGAATTGGCGTCAGTCGGCGATTCTACTTCTGGTCTATGGGCGCTTGGTAGAAGAAAGCAGACTTTTTAGCGCGTATATTATCATTATACACGCCCAATAGCCACAGTGCTCTAATTCATTATTGAATGAGCGATGCGTACATGCCAAAATAGCTACTGTTTTTCAAAGTCTCCCATTCTTCCAGAGTGCTCAAATAGTGAGAGCGTAAATAGTCAACCACAGACAAATCTGTTTCGCTGTATTCATTATTGAATGAGCGATGCGTACATATATATATATATATATATATATATATATATATATATAATAATAATAATAATAAAACCGACTCTGTCCGTATTCTACTCTTAAAATATTACACAAGAATCTTTTAAAGACTATGAATAAGCAACAGAATCTAACTCCGTTACCGTCCTCGGCTATAGTGCTTTGGACAAAGAGGGGACAAAAAAAGAAAACTGCGTAGGACCGACAATGCATACGGTTCTTCACAGTAAAGAAAAAAACCCTCTAACGGAACGAACCACCAGGAAAGAAAAGTGCTCGATACAAACTAACCAAAAGTGTTAACCAAAAGGCAGTTACGCAGAGCAAAAACACACGAAAAAATCGCAAGATCGCCAAGACCTACCGCGGTTTCGCACAACTGACGAGCCGTTGTGCGAAACCGCGGTAGGTCTTGGCGATCTTGCGATTTTTCGTGTATATATATATATATATATATATATATATATATATATATATATATATATATATATATATTCTCTTTTATAATAAAGACCGTTTTGTGTGTGTATATATATATATATATATATATGTATTAAAATGAATAAGAACGAAGAAAATGAATAAGAACGAAAAAAATAATTAATAATATTAATTATTACATTAGAACATGTACAAACTATAAACTACTACAAAATTGTACATTTTCGTTCGACATTGAAAGAACAATGTCTCATCAAGTAGTTAACAACTATTCATAAGTTTAACCGTGAAAATTAAGGTAAACGTCGGGTGGGTTTTGCCTAAGTGATGTAATGTAATGTCTAATAAACAAAATTAAGTAAAACATGTTGTCACTAGTTGAATTTCTTATTTTTCTATCTATTTTCTATATATTTATATTTTTTATATATTTATTTTTTATATATTTATTTATTTACTTTTTTGTTTATTATTGTAATTATTATCAATTAGTTTAATTTTAATTCGATAAATTATTCATGGGTTTATTTTATCTAATAAAAGATTTTTATATAACCGTTTTATTTTAATTTTTTAAGAGATTATGGCCATGTATATTGGATTGAGGAAGAAAACTTTGGATCCCAGAAATTTGAAACTAAAATTAAGCGTCTATACACATTTAGTGTTATTTTTTTCGGTGTGTAGCTTCAACAGGCGTTTGGCGTTTCATTCCCTTCACCTATAGATTCAGTCACAAAAAAAAAAAAAAAGAAATAATGCATTATTTAGTCTGAAGAAATCCTTTCGAAAGGACGAAACGAGTTACATTTTGTCACATTTTAAATTAGCCACTCATTTTCGATAACTAACTTTTAAATTGAATTTTTTAAAATAAAAAAGTTTTCTTTAAATTTTTATTTTTGTTTTAATTGAAAGCTAAATTATTAGATTTACTATTTCCAGTAAGCAAAATACTCTTGTGTATTTGTGTATTTCAAACGGAAAGTATATTGACTGGAATGTAAAATATTTACATTGTATTTAATTTTTCAATTTTTTTACCATTTTTGAGCAACCAACACATTTGTTAAAAAAATTAATTCTCGATTTTAAAAATTTTGCAAAAATAATATATACATCTGTGACACATTATTCTTGAAAAATTAACAAATTTAATGTTAAATTAATCTGATTTACACTAGTATTACTTATTTTTACCATGAAATTTAGAATGAAACTATTTTAAACACAGAGGTGACATTTCTAACGTTTCCACCTTAATTGACAGATGCGATATGAGATAAGTGTATGGCGATCACAAGCGACATTGTACAAACTTTTTTCCGGTAAGGGAAAGAAACCCTGAAACACATCACCTTTTGATGTACGCATAGAAATTACCAGACAAAAAACAAACAAACAAAAACAAAAACAAAAAAAAAAACAAACACAAAAATAACTTCAAATACACACAGAAAATGAAAATTATTTTAAATTACGATGGCTAGATGATTTGTATTAAACTTTTCAATTTTCGATGAGTAAATATAGTCTTCATTTTATAACCTACCAGCCTAACGTCTACTGGTCTTGGAAATATTTTAAAAATAATTCTAAACTTTATAAATTATTATAATTAAAAAAAAACCCAAAAAACAAAAATGAAAACAATTATTTTACTATTCGGAGCAGATTATTGGCAAAAGGAGCTAAATGGTTTTAAAAATAATACATGATTTAGATTCGCCAATGAGTTCTGCGTGTTAGTAAGAAAATCATTTTTGCCTACAGAATTTAATTTCTTGAAATTTCATGAATTTAGGGTGAGGTGAGTAACAGATATAAAAAATATTTTTACCAATATTTTTAAAAAAAATAAGGATTTTAAAAATAATTTCATTCATTTGTGAATAAGTCCTGAAAGTTTCCTTAATATCCAACAATTATTTGATTTTTAAAAGAATTTCCAAATTAATGTGTTTGTCACCGGGAAAAAAATGTGAGTTATGTAATATTACGTTTTCCACTGTAAACTATCGCCCGGTTCACACTCCACCCACATCTATTGAACAGGTGAAGAGGCTCATCCCTTGTTTCCTGTTTAGGATGCGGTTTCCGGTTTTCTCTTTTCCAATCTTTTCACTCTTTTCCTTTATTATTTTTTTTTTCAATTGGAGTAGATAGACTAAACTATCGCCCGGTTCACACTCCACCCACATCTATTGAACAGGTGAAGAGGCTCATCCCTTGTTTCCTGTTTAGGATGCGGTTTCCGGTTTTCTCTTTTCCAATCTTTTCACTCTTTTCCTTTATTATTTTTTTTTTCAATTGGAGTAGATAGACTAAACTATCGCCCGGTTCACACTCCACCCACATCTATTGAACAGGTGAAGAGGCTCATTCCTTGTTTCCTGTTTAGGATGTGGTTTCCGGCTTTCTCTTTTCCATTCTTTTTACCCTTACGTAGCCCCCTGCGCATAAGTGGCGTTACCGCCTTGCTTGGGGTGATATGATTAAAAAAAACAGAAACAAAAAAAACAAAAAAAACAAAAAAAAAAACACATGTAACAATTTTACTCCCCGCTGACGAAAATCAAAGCAAGATTTTTACCAATATTTCGAACGTGTTAGAAAGGATTAAAATTTTTTAGAAATAATTAAAAAATATTTTGATCTTTCCTCTTAATAACATTAACATTTTTTTAGAAAAAGTTCGTTTTTATTAAGTCTGGGACTTTTTTCATCATACTATGCTGTTTTTTCAGCGTTTTAGTGGAGGTACTTATTTTAAAATTATGGACAATTCTATAGTTTGTTTTACATTTACCGTATTAATAATACTATGTAAGATAATTCAAATAGCTTTTTTGAAAAGTTTTGCACTGTTTAAGTATAAGAATTAATCCCAAGTTCTAATACATTGATACCATTTCCATTATTTTCTTAAACAATTAAATTTAAAATCAATTTTGGAAAAACATTTAACACGAAAGACGCAATAGAAATTGAAAATTCAAACTAAACTTATATGCCATGGAACTGTAAAATGTGTGTTCGCCTGCTTATCTTTACATCGTGTACTTTCGAAGATACTTTGCTAATTGATAACAGTCAACGTATCACCTACATACACACATCTCGAATCATCCTTTATATATATATATATATATATATATATATATATATATATATATATATAATGTTTCGACAGTACTCGAAGATTTTAAAAGGATTTTCAATATATTCTATCTGTAATAATTATAGTGTTTTTTTTTCTTTTTTTTTTAATCTAAATTAAATTATCTACCCGAAGAAGAAAAATACACTGAAATACATTTAAAATCATTCGGTATCGAAATTATATCATATGCAACATCAAAAGAAAAGCATAAAATATGTACAGAATAAAAAAAATATAAATGAATAAGTAATAAACGAGCTCCACACACACATATCTATATAATGGACGGGTACTCTTTTTCAAAGAAAACCTGTCAGATGGAACGGCTGTCGCAGACATCTGTTCGGGTACATTTACCTTTTTTTAACACCCGCAGAACCAACATGTATTTTTTACTATGCTTAGCGGATCTTAGTTACAGTTTCTGGGAGAGAGAGCATAGTCTGACACGATCAACAGTTTGAACAACGCTAGTACACTCTATCATTATATCTCGTAACTCACACACACACACACACACACACACACACACACACACACACACACACACACACACACACACACATATATATATTCTTTTCAATTAAAGTAGATAGACTAAACTATCGCCCGGTTCACACTCCACCCACGTCTATTGAACAGGTGTAGAGGCTCATTCCTTGTTCCCTGTTTAGGATGTGGTTTCCGGCTATCTCTTTTCCAATCTTTTCACTTTTCTTTTCTTTCTTATTTTTTTTTCAATTGGAGTAGATAGACTAAACTATCACCCGGTTCACACTCCACCCACGTTTATTGAACAGGTGTAGAGGCTCATTCCTTGTTCTCTGTTTAGGATGTGGTTTCCGGCTATCTCTTTTCCAATCTTTTCACTCTTACGTAGCTCCCTGCACATCAGTGGCGTTACCGCCTTGCTCGGGGTGATATGATTAAAATATATATATATATATATATATATATATTACCTTCTCCTTTCTAAATGGTTTGTCCTTCTCTTTACTCACTTCTATTTAGTGCTTTTACTCTTATGTAGCCCCCTACACATCAGTGGTGTTACAGCCTTGCTCGGGGTAATATGATTAAAAAAAAAAAATTAACTGTTACATTGCTGTTTACACTTACTTTCAATACCAGTTAATTCTAAAACTGAGTAATTCCATTGATAATAATTAACTTTAATTAACTTTATAGCTTTACATCAATTTCCTTACATTAAAATTGTGTTTTTATATCAACAGCACCCTTTAAGACAAATATTTTATTGATTTAATTTCAATCTTGTCGCATCTTAATATATTGACTATATATTTGTTCTATACTTATTTCAACTGACCCAACTGACACCTCCTTTCCTCATGCCAATCCGATTGTAACACTTTAATGTCTCAATATTCATTGGTCTACAACAACAAATCTTTTAAGTTATAATAACCTCCCATTCCACTATATCTACCTGATATCGTAGCATAACCCATAAGTGAAACATATTTCCCTGCCTGATGATGGTGTATTGAACACCGACACCTAATAGCTTTTGAGTTGCAGTATGCTATTATTATAACCATAATAATAACTATATATCTATAAATGCTCTATTTCTGTATTAAGCACTAAAAAGTAAATATTAAATATATATTAAATATATATCTGTTAGTTTAAACCACTTGTATTATATATATATATATATATATATATATATATATATATATATTCTAAAGCTATATTGTTAAATATAACAGACAATGAATGTCTACTTACTCTTAACCGCCATAAAGAATAACTATAGAAGCACTAGAAAAAATGAATAAAATCTTACAAATTCTCCTTAACCCTCATATTCAAACCCAAAAATATATATATATATATATATATATATATATATATATATGTGTGTGTGTGTGTGTAAAATTTCAGATATAACCAAAAAATATATTTGTAAAAGAACAATATGAATAAAGACAAATGGAAAACTTACCTTAGCATACGTGTTTCATTCTCTGATGGATTTTATCAAGCCAAATGTAAGAATTCATTTTGCAACAAATACTTATAGACAAAAGCAAAATTGTTGTTAAATATAAATCTGCACAATGAACTTTTAAAAAATATCTCTTGAAGTCATTCCTCCTTTTTCAAAGCAAACAGACATGACTATAAACATGTTTTAAAATTGAAAGAAAACACGTAAAATCATAACCTCTTTTTATATGTTAGAAATGCATAAATCCCAAACTAAAATAGTAAAAATATTAATTACATCATAAACAGAAAGATATTCAACAACATCATTTACTTTCTTTTGTTTATTTAGCATTAAATTACGTCACTTAGTATCTTCCATAATCTTATTATACGTTTCAGTTAACCTGATGAATATTTACGAGCGCTTATTATGTTTAAAAATTTTAACAAACTAACAATATTTTTACTTTATACATACCTGTTGAAAAAATAATATCCTTTTATATATATATATATATATATATATATATATATATATATATATATATACCAATACAAATAGTTCAATGATTACATTATACATTAACATTTTGACAACAATGCAAGTAATGTATTTCTTTTATGTTAGTTTTACCACTAAAGCTCATAACATATAAACGATTATAATATATGTTTTTGTATAATTAAATATTTTTCAGTGTGGCAGAAATACACACGCAAACACACTCACAAACACACACAATGCATTTATGTAATTTTGCATTTCAATATCTGTGACTAATTTGTTTTTCTGATCATTCAGTATTCAAAAGTTTTACAAAAATAATATTAAAGTGTAGTATAGGAATAAAGTTTGATATTAATATAATTGTATTAAATATGACATTCTTAATTTAATACGTTTTTTTAATATCTTTTATTTAAAACATTTTCTTACATAAAATTATTTGCAAATGAGTTTCTGTCAGATTGAAGATAATTATCGATACAATGACTATTTTCTGTTCATTAAAAAAAGGTTTGTTTGGAACAATAAAGAATTTTTTAAAATAATATTTTTTTCTATTTTTTGCGTAAATCTATTTTTGGAACTCTTTTAATAGCTTGATTGATGCTTTGCAAATACCTATAAATAGGAACATTTCTATTAACTTAATTATCTAAAGGCTATCCAACAAATGTTTGTATCTATCTATCTATCTATCTATCTATCTATCTATCTATCTATCTATCTATCTATCTATCTATCTATCTATAAAACAGGGTATTGAGATCAATACCAACCGGCGATAATCTGTTTCATGCTTTAACGCAGTGTTCAGGCCTGAAGCATACTGTCGCCCCAATGTCCACTTTTATATCTACAAACGCTCTATCTCTGATATTGAGCTAAAGTGCTCAGTATAAATCTAGCATACCTTAAAATTATATTTTTCTCATATATATATATATATATATATATATATATATGGGGGAATGATATATATACATCTTTATATATATATATATATATATATATCAAGTACAGTTTTGGAGGCAACATATACGACAGACTGGAAAAAGATTTTGTTTAACACGTTTCATCCCTTGTTTATGTGAACAAACCTGATGAAGTCCTAAGGATTCACACAAAAACTTTTTCCACTTTGATATAATAGTGCAATAAAAAACATTTATTAACACAACTTACAAGAATCCTTAAGAAAAAATTTGGTTGAAAATACAATAATACTATTAAATCACAATTTCAAAGGCACATCGCTATAAGCGAGGCGCTATAAATCAAACAATTCTCTCCTACCATCAACCTGACACTATTTAACAGTAGAAACGGCGTTTTGAAAGTTTTTTTTTAAACAGACGCTCACATGATGCCCACCGCGCGTATTACGTGACAACTTTAAAGAACTCTTCTTTTCAAAAACAAAACAAAACAAAAAACTAAAAAAAACACTAAAACGAAAAATTACATTACAGTCAAACATGAGAACATAACAACACGGGAAAAATAACATCGTTGAAAATGGCCTTAGAAGAGACTGAAAGCGCTTGGAAAGTCGAAAATTATGGAACACTTTTACAATCGTTATCTCCAGCCAAGAGGGAACATGTATGAATACTGGAAAAATTAAATAAAAAATTAATAAAATCTTCCTTGTCGGTCGTTTTTAACTCAACATGTTTAAATGAAAGATTGCTGCCCATATATATATATATATATATATATATATATATATATATATATAAGAGAGAGAGATAATAACTATACTCGTGTCGAAAAACCTTCCGCGGATCTACGAAGAAGGGAAAAAGTGGTTTAAAAAAAAATAAAGAGCTAAGTACATGAACATCAGTCAAAAGAATTTGGACCGAGTGAGCACGTAGCCCAAAGAAAAAAACCCGACACGAGTAAAAAAAAAAGCGCTCAATTAAAAGACTTATATATATATGTTAATGTATATCTTAGCAGCAATCTTCTTCTCGCGAGCCACAGCTCTGTGGGACCAACCTCTAAGAGGATGTCACCCCAATCACTACAGTCTTAACCTATTCAAGGCTAGGGTAAACCGCTATATTGCACTTCTGTTCGCACAATGTGCCTTTTAACGTAACTCTCGAGTCGCCCAAGGCCTTGTAAAGGGTGAACTTTACTGTAAAAAAAAAAAATAAAAAATAAAAAATACACAAATTTTTCCATATTGAAGCCGTTAACGTACAATGGATAAAAAATTAAATCCAGACAAGTAGATCGCTGTTTTTTTTATGTGATTTTTTTAATTAGATTTTTTTATTAGATTTTTTTTGATTTTATACTATATAAAAAAAAAATCAAACTTTTTGGCAGTAGCATCTGATAAGGATTCTCATAGCCTTTTCTTCAAATCTCGGTGCACTTTCTTACACAACCGCTTGAAAGACGCCCACTATGAAGAGGTGAAACGTGTTGTGTAGATAGCTTTTCCATTTTGTCTCATATAGAGGTTTGTGTATATATGCTGATTTTTTTATACTTACACACACGAACGTATATACGCACATACATACGCGAAGATATATATATACAAGAAAGAGAGAGAGAGAGAGGGAGGGAAGAGAGAGAAAGAGGGAAGTTGAGGTAAATATGAATAGTATGGATATAAAGATCAACACTATATGTTGACTGGCAGGGCACCTCAGCGTGGTTTAATGGTTAGCAAGCTTGTCTTACTAGAACTATTACAACTGAGTAGTGAGGTCGATTCTCACTGGGTGAACCATACTTTCCGGCCTTGAGCCACATCTAAGCGGCGCTTAGAAAATCAACCCAAATTAGAGTGGCAGCTTCTCACTTTAAGTGTTCATCAAATGAAAAGATGATTAGTGAATATACGTTCTTATGATCGCCAATTAGTCTTAATTTATAGATTTGCACGGCTTATATTTACACTTGCATATTGATTACCCTCCGACTCAATAAATATTGTATATTTTAAATAACAGGTAACCACTTTAATTTAAGCTTTCTGTTTAATGGATACACATGTCTGAGTAGAAATACATCTTTTCTTTGAATTTAGGGAGGTAGACGATGGCAATTGACGTTACATATAAACTTCTGGAGATTGTAGCTAGAAGAAGAGAAGCAAGTATACTGAAGGGAGTTCCATAGGCGGGAAGTGCGAGAAAAGAAACTATTGGAGTAGAAATGGCGGTTACATTTGATTATTTTAGCGGTAAAAGGGTGAGACATAGTTGCCAATCTATTAGCACGGTTAAGTTCATGTGGCGAGGGCACCATGGAAATAAGTTCGTCGGAGCAGAAGTCATGGAAATATTTGTAGAAAAGACAAAGAGAAGACATATATTGTCGGTGAGAAAGTGACTGAAGGCAAGATGCCAAGTCAGGATCAACTACGTTGCAGATTCTCTTTTGCAGATGAATAGCAATAGCACGCAACCAGATATGGCAACAGTATTCGATTTAGTATTGATCGGAGCTTCTTTCTAAACATATTGTTTGAGGTAGTGTAGAAAGTTAGTTTAATGATTATATCATTATTTTCTCTTCAAGTTACATGTGCAGCCCATTTTCGTTGTTGATATTGTTGGAAGTGTTAGAATGATTTTTACTTGGAAAAGCGCCTTCTTTGTGATAGCGACAGTCTATAGTGAGGTGCAGAAGTATAGTGATGCCCGGGGCCAATTTCTGGATCGCATGCCCCTACAGATGAATCATGAAATAACCACTTTATTCAAATTAACTATAAACTAAATTTTTATTTTACGCTTTCATTGGATGCTCTCTCGATATGTACGCGCGAGGCCGTTACACCCTTTGCTCTCCATCGCCTTCGAAAATAAATCAAATATCTTTAAAATATGTAACATTTTCAAACAGGACATCACATCAGTAAAAGAAAGGTGGTTAAATTGAATATTAAAATATTCTGATTCTATAATACTATATGATGGTGTTTTCTTAAGCGTAGTTTAAATGTGTCAGTAGGATGAAAGTATAATGCCCAGTGAGCATCCTACTGTTATAGGAAAGATCAAAGTATTTTTAATTATTTTAAAACATTTTTAAATCCTTTCTAACATGTTCAAAATTTTCGTAAAAATCTTGTTTTTATTTTTGTTAGCGAGGAGCCAAATTACTACGAGAATTTACAATGGAAAACGTAATATTACATAACTCACTTTTTTCCGGTGTCAAACAGTAATTTGGAAATTCTTTTAAAAATCAAATAATTGTCGGATTTTAATGAAACTTTCAGAATTTATTCACAAACGAATTAAATTATTTTCAGAATCATTATTTAAAAAAAATATTAATAAAAATATTTTTTTTTACACCTGTTATTTCCTCCACTTAAATTCATGAAATTTCAAGAAATTAAATTCTGTAGGTAAAAAATCGTCTTATTACTTAAACGCAGGACTCATTTGGGAATATAAATCATGTACTGTTTTTTAAACCATTTAGCCTCTTTTACCAAAAATCTGTTCAGAAAAATAAAATAAAAAATCCAATAAAACTCTGACATTATTTAATTAGATAAACTTTTCATTGCTTTAATCAATAATATAAATGTCAATCATTATAGTTTGAAGAAACAAATTTTTTTCGATTAATAATGCAATGTTAAAAAAATTATTTTCATTTTTGTGTTATTAATTATAGTAATTTCTAAAGTTTGAAAAATATTCTAAAAATATTTCCCAAGTCTTGTAGACATTAAGCTGGTAGGTTATAAAGAGAAGACAATATTTACTAATCAAAAATTAGAAAGTTTAATATAAATCATCTTGCCATCGTATTTTTAAAATAATTTTTAATTTTTTTTTAGTGTGCGTATTTGAAATTTTTTTTTTGTCTGATAATTTTTATGTGTACATTAAAAGATCATGTGTTTAAGGGTTTCTTCCCCCTTACCGCAACAAATTGTACAATTATGTCACTAGTGATTGCCCTACACTTATCTTGCATCTGTCAATACCTTTCAGTTACGGTGGAAACGTTAGAAAGTTTAACTCTATTTAAAAATAGTTTTATTCCAAATTTCATGCTATAAATAAATAATACTTGCATAAATCAGATTAATTTAACATTAAATTTGCTAATTTTTCAAGAATAATGTGTCACAGATATATATTTTATTTTTGCAAGATTTTTACAACCGTGAATTTTCTTTTGTTTACAAATGTGCCGATCGCTCAAAAATGACCAAAAAATTGAAAAAAAAAAATCTCAAAACGTTATATTCCAATCAATATAATTTTTGTTTGAAATACACCAGAGTATTTTGCTCACTGGATATAGTATATTTAATCATTAACCTTTCAATTAAAATTAAAATAAAAATTTTAAGAAAATTTTTCATTTTTAAATATTCAATTTGAATGTTAGTTATTGAAAATGAGTGAAGGTATCTAGTTAAAATATATCATCGTCAAAATTGTAATTTCTTTTAGGGCCAGTAGACCTACCGCCGAGGTATTGTACAAAATTGCACTAATATATCCAATAAAATAATTTAATTATGTCTGACTGGTAATTGCTATGGACTAACGCGATTTTATTAACGATTAATTTTATAAGCTTTATCTCATGTAACACAAGAAAATAAATAATAGTGATAGCAAATAATCCCACTGGAACAATTTCAAATTACCGGTTCTTAGAAAATACTAAAAAATATAAACATTTCGTTCATGTATTTATAGAAGAAGAGTTATTGTGACGCTTTTGTGTAAAAAGGTCACTTTATAAGATGTTAAGAACAATGATGTTTTTCGTGAAATAACTAATTGGTTTCATATTCTAATAAAGGTTGGTTGCAAAGTATGAATATTTTTATTGAAAC
>JBBBDQ010000693.1:325000-337500 GCA_037127315.1 Ascarosepion bandense | reverse complement strand
ATAATGATCCAGGTTTTGCATGATAAAAATGCTGCAAATGAAAATCTTATTAACCTTGAAGCAGGGGAAAATGAAAAAGCTACAAATAATCCCCATGGTAATAATGATCCAACTTTTGTATGTTTGTTATAAAGCTACAAATAAAATCCTATCAACAATGAAGAATGAAAAATTAAGATTACCAACTGCAGCGTAAAATATTGATATCAGGAAATAATCATACATTTATGTAAAAAAGAAAAAAGAAAACTGTAACTGTTACATATTGTTATAAGAAAATAAATACTTTTAATAGACATTGCATTATTTCACGGCTATTATCATTTTCTGTAACAAAATGATTATTCTTTATATTCATAATTTTTTCTATATTAATAATTTCTTCACTTTTCTGAATTGCATTTTAATAATAGACTCCTGCTGATTAAGGTATTACAATGAAAGCTAACTTTACAATTTAAGAGTAACTGAAGTTTGGAGAAATGCAGAGTAGTTTCACTTATTTATTTGCAAATTATTATAACATACATTTTATAAATAGAAAGTAACTAATTTTATAAAAGAAAACGACATGAATTTTATAAATAAAAATTGTTGTGTTTTATAAATGAGAAGTGTTGTTTTCATTGCTTATGTCTCTGAAATTAGTATTTCCTACCTTTCTGGATATTTAAACATAGCTATATAACACAAAAATACAGAATTGAACTTTTGTTTTATGCAACAGCTTTAACTCATTGTTAGATCGATGTTTCCTACGTAAGTAAAGCAACAAGAAGTACGTTACGTGTTTACTTTGGTGATGTATTTGGCAAAGACTTGTTCTGTTAAGAGCAATCTGATTTTTATGAAATATTAATTCGGTTTTTCCCTTGGTATACACTTAAACTGTTATAAATGAAATTTGGGCAGCTACCTTTTGTCAGCTACTTTTTACTACAGACAGAAAAAGGAATCATTTTTTACACTCACACACACACACACACACACACACACACACACACACACACACACACACACACATTATATATACATATATGTGTGTGTGTGAGTGTGTGTGTGTACGTATACACGTAGAGCCGTACACACACACACTCGTGCTTACGTAGACACATAGAAACACACACGCGCACGCATACACACAGATAAATGAAGAAAAAACTAGCCTAACATTAATAAAAAGCACAGAATTTTTTAAAACTTAATATAAAAATAACGAAAACAAGAAAATCAACAGACAGTTGCTTATACCTCCTGACTAGTGGACCGAACGATTATACAAATGTTAGTCTACGATACTCTAGAGTCGGGGTGCTGAATATAACATCACTCAGCTAAGTAATTTTATATTTGTATTAATTTCATATATATATATATATATATATATATTAAGTGTATTGAGACAGCAAATAATTTTCTAAACATATATTGTTAAATATAAGAGAGATCATGAGACGTTCTAAGCATCGTTTTACTACAACTACGTTCTACTGTAGACTTACCTGTCACCTTTCTGATCAGAGTTCACTTAAACAATATTTCTTAGAAAAACATAGCCATGTAGGTAATATTAGACAGATTTAACAAAATCACGTTTAAATCTGGTCATAACACATTACATTGCATTTAAATATATGGTTCTGTTTACATTTCGAGCTCTCACGCGGTGTGACGTCATGGAACCGCATTACAAATTTAGGAACTGCGCTTGCTATTTGGTAACTTTTATCGTTGCTTAGCAAAGTTTTATGTCAACACAGGATAAAATCATCTTTGATAGTAGATGTTTTTATGTTAACGTCCCTGTAACCTCTCTGAAGATGGCTTATGCGAGCCGAAAGCTTAGAACCAACATAATAAAAAATACCCAAATGTTGGAGCATTTTTGTCTTTATTTTCACCTGAAATTAAAGCCAAAATACGATGTTTAAACGGCTAATGTTTAAACATAATAGACATTGATTGTCTCTTATATTTAACATTATATGTTTTGAATATATATATATATATATATATATATATATATATATATATATATATATATGTATGTGTGTGTGTGTGTGTGTGCGTGTGTGTGTGTGTGTGCATTTAGGCAGATAATTTTCTTTTAGGCATGTCAGACTAAATATATTGAAAACATTGTATCTACTTATTTTTAAAAACTCCGTTCGTACTCACAGATAATCTTTCTCGTATTATAATTGAAAGATGTAAGAAATACGCTGTAAATTTGATAGATGATTTTAATATCCATATATCCATAATATCCATGTCCCTTCTCCCTCGAGCTATGGGTTAAATAGTAGGACAGGTTCGGTTTTATGTCCTTGGTTGGCAACCAATCTATGGCAACCTACTGCAGGAAAACCTTCTGCCAAATCAGTTATGTTTTTTTCGAGACATTAACGCCTAAGCGTGTTTCACCTATGGCACTTAACTGACTGAATGATCGTCAATGTTCGACAAATGGAAGAGATATAGAGGGGAAAAAAGTACATACACCAGTTTTAAAATACATTTATGTGTGTGTATGTGTGTGTGTGTGTGTGTGTGTGAAAGAGAGAGTTTAAAGGGAAACCCCTTTCGTCTGTCTGTAGCAAAAAACAGCTGACAAACGGCTTCAATATATATGTGCAAGATGTTCATCTATAACAGGTTAAGTGAATACTATGGGGATAAAAGCAAATTAATATTTCATAAAAGTTAAATTTCTTTTAACAGAACGAGTTTTTGTTGGTTACTTCGCTGATAATCTTGGCAAATACGTCAAGAAAACAAACACGTGATGTACATTCTCTATTTTTGCTCTGTGTATCTGTATCTCACTTTATTGTTATTTTTTTTTTACTTACATAAGAAAGTCCGATCTGACAATGGTTTAGAGAAGTTCTTGTCAGCATTTTTTTTTCTTTAGGGTGCACTTGTAGAATAACTAACATTCTGAGGCACACTTTAAATTTTATTGAAACATTTGTAATGAAATTTGAAAATAGGAAAATAATTCTCCTGAAAAAAAAGTAAATAGCCTGAAATACGCATTTTTTTTTCATTTCATTTCATTTTCTTCTTGTCATTTCATCTGAGTGGTTCAATTCTTATTTAAAGAGATTTGTAAAAAAAATTACAATTTGGTTTGAGTTCGATACAAAACCAAACGAAGGGAAGCATGGTTGCTATTGCATTTCTGCGGTAGGTTGGTTGCCAACCAAGGCTATAAAATCCATTTAGTCCTTCTATTTAACCCATTGCTGGAGGGTGATGGGACTGATTAATACCTCTTCCAAGGTTTTTTGCATGTTAGTGAATGCGACAAATTCAACTGGAATTCGAACTCTGCTCTCCGATTTTTTGTTTTTAGCCGATATCTACTGAAGCACATCCTCGGTTGCACTCACTTGCCCACAGATACCCTTAGCAAAGGTATTAAACCATCGTTTCTCACTCCAACTATGGGTAAAATATCACAACAAATTGGGTTCTATAGCGTTGGATGGCAATCAGTCTACCACAGAAAGTAATGACAACCTACTGCAAGAAAATCTTCTGCTCAGTCAGCCATGTCTCTTTCGAGACATGGTCGCCTAAACGTGTATTAACTTGCATACTTGGCCATATCAAAACTCCTGTGTTTTCTTCGAAGTGGATTCAGGTGAAAGGGCTGTCGGTGGTCAGTACAAGTAATCCAAAAACCACGTTTGGGCTCTCCTGAATACATTTTTGTAACCATTGACACTAGTAAAACCACATTTCTGTCGTTTCAAGTCACGTCTGCATCTGTGAGATGATTGTCCTGCATGCCCTGCCTTATACAAAGGCTGATACTACTTAGCATTTCAGTACTCTTTTCTTTGTTTCTAACAATATTTTTGCTACTTCTTAATACTTTGCTCAGCTTTTGGAAGGCATTTTTCGCTATCCCAATGCGGCTTCGGATATTAGTGTCGAAATTTCCGTTCTCTGTTAATAAGCTTCCCAAATATCTATAGACTTGGTTAAGAATCAGTCTATTCCTGGCCATATCACGTTGAGACACCGGTTCTCGTACATTCACCGAAGCTAAGTTTGGCCAATATTTAGATCGTTGACTGCATGGGAATATCAGGTGTTGTAAGCTGGCATGTGCAGGTGGTGTAATGAATAACGCCTCAGATTTGGAGTTCGGAATGCCGAATTCCAATATCAGTCTGTTTCGTTGTATTCACTTACGTGCAAATACCTGTGGGAAAGGTATAAATCCACCACATCTATCTCGAGCTATGGGTTAATTAGTTAAAACTCTATCACTAAATCATTATCCTCCCGAAAAAAAATTTTACAATGAAAAAAGAAATTTTGGCTTTAAATAACACGCACAAGGCTGATCATACGTGATACACGCTTTTTCTTTCGAGACATGACTGACTAGGCAGAATATTTTCATGCATTATGTTGCCATTAGTTTATGCGGTAGACTGGTTCCTAATCAAGTCTATAGAACCCAATCTGTTCTCATAGCTGTATGGAGAAGAAATGGATTATTATCTTACTCAAGGTTATTTGCACGTAAGTGAATGAAACGAATTCGACTGGAATTCGAACCCGGCTCTCTGATTTCTCATTCCGAGCCGATACCCATAATCATTACAATCTTAATCTCTTCAAATCTAGAGTCAAGTGTTATCTATCTTACATTCCCTCATAAACTGCACTTCATTGTTTTACAATATCTATACAACAAACTAATTTAAGTAATCATTTACCTTGAATGACTTTTGAGCCTTTCATTGGTTGAATATATATTAAAAAATTAAAATATTGATGCAACATAGTCTTGCAAACTCATTGGGTCTTATGATTAAGCTTAGTTTCTTCAAAGACACGTGTTCAAAGGCAATAAAACCTGTCAGTTCGGGAAACTTTAAGGACGATTTTTAACCTTCGTGTTATACGAATCTATTCGAGTAAATCCAAATATTTTTTTCTACAGCCGAAAGGTCAAACATTCACAAAGACAATCGGTTTATGTTATGATTTATGTTTGCCATCTAAGCAGAAGAAAACGGAGAACAAGTCAGTTTTGTTGAGATGCGACCATTCTCACAGAGTGAGTCATGTCATCAAGCGATCAAATCACGAAACGAAGGGACTCAAAATTGAACTCGGGATCTCATTTTTTTATCCATCTGCTTATCCCTTTGCGAACCAACACTGCCGGGTTTCCTTACCGACAGCCTCCTGGTCACGTGAGCGGGGGTTCCTTTAATTACACTGATTTGAGTTGTAGTCCCGTTATGTTATTAATTGATGAATCATCAAAGAGTCAGCGAAGATGAAAAGGGATTTGAAATGTGATCAGAACGAGCGTGAAACGAAGCAGACAAGTTTTATGATCATACTGTTGTGATCTGCATACAAAAACAATAAACCAACATTAGATAGATAGATAGATAGATAGATAGATATGAAGTATCTAGATAGGAACTATCTTGAGTCTGTCAATCAGATAAGTAACTTGAACTTTTGTTAATTTAATGAATATGTTTGTATATAATACAGGTTTGATTCAATACAACCAACATTCTATGTCTCTTTAATTCTTTATTGAATTTTTCCAATTTTCGAAATTTGCATTTTCGAAAATTGGAAAAATACAATAAAAAGTTACACAAAAAAATAAAAAGTCACACACACACACACACACACACACAGAGAGAGAGAGAGAGAGAGAGAGAGAGAGAGAGGGACAGACAAAGAGAGTGAGTGAAATAGATAAGAACAAAAATATTTAGCAATGATCAGTTTGAGATAAATATTAACAAATCGAGATAGATAGATAGATAGATAGATAGATAGATAGATAGATAGATAGATGCTTGACTAGTCTTCAGAAATTAATTGAGTTCCTTCGGTGACATGATTGCCCAAGCGTGTATCACATATGATTTTCCTGCAGTAGGTTGCCATTAATTTCTGCAGTAGATTGTTGGCCAACCAAGGCTATTGACCCCAGCTTGTCCTGTTATTTAATCCATAGCTGGAGAGAGAAGAGAACGAGGGTATTTGCGCGTAAGTGAATGCAACGAATTCAACTGAAATTCTAATTTGGCTCTTCGAGTTTTCGTTCCGAGTCGATATCCACTTCACCACAACGTACATCCGCGTTTGAATAGTGGGTCATATTGAGAACTTTTCAGCACATCTTTAAAAGCAACTACACATATGCTTACACATATAACGAATGTGTGTGTGTGTCTCTCTCTCTCTGTGCGTGAGTGTGAGCAAGAGAGAGAGAGATGGATGGAAAGTGGAAGAGAAAGAACGTTATAGAACAGTCGAGAGAAGGGGAGTGAGAGAGAAAGAAAAAGTGGGAGATAGATAGAACAGGTGAGAGAGAAAAAGAGAGAGAAAGAGAGAAAGAACGAGAGGGAGAGAGAGAGAGAGAGAAAGAGAGAGAGAGCGCTATCGTGCTCATTGTTTTGCATCACCACGTGTTGTTTATTTACTTGTGATCATTCTTTTTCCGACTCCCTTTATCGATTTTCCGCTTTTCAGTGGGTTCCTCTGTAAGAAGTGAATGATCATCAGTTCCCGAGGCAAAAATCTCCTCGTAGTCTTTTCAAACAATAACCGTCTCCAATCCGACCAACGGAACAGAACTACGAGCGCTCGCTAAAAGGTTCTCGGCTTGACTCATATTCCTAAAATCTGACCAAAAGACTAAACATAAGATTTATTTTTGCAAGAGCTCTTTGGCCAGTTCTAGAACTATTTTAGAATGGTCGATCACTCAAAAATGGTTGGTAAATTCAAAAATTAAATTAAAAAAAATTGAAAAAATTAAGATTCCAATCAATATAATTTCTGCTTAAAATACACCAGAGTATTTTACTTACTGGAAATAGTAAATTTAATCATTTAGCTTTAAATTGAAACTAAAATAAAAGTTTCAAGAAAACTTTTTATTTTTAAAAATTCATTTTGAAAATTACTTATCAAAAATGAGTGGATGTACCTAGCAAATCCAGGAAGATCTGTCTGTTTCAAACAACCTTCAAAATACCTTCCGTTAGCATAAGTAACGAAATTGTAACCATCACCGGTTTGGTTTCTTCTTCCATGTGCTGTGTTCCCTTTAGGACATGAATGATCAAGCCTCTCCAAAAATTCTTATACCTTGTGACCCTTATCAGTTTTTCTCCTTTATCTAAGGCTCCCTCTCTCCGTTCCGTAATGTATCCACACAAGCTCGTTAGGTAGGGGACACGCTGCCTTCCCCTATATCTATTGCGCCAATATGCCATGTGATTTTTCCTTCGGATGGCATCTTGTGTTATTACATATTTTCGTCAATGTAGGTGGTTGCTCGGTGACCAGCCCGTCCTGCGTTATGGTTAGGTGTCCGGCGCAATAAATCACTCGCAAGTTCTTGTTTTGCTCGCAAAATGCATTCTGCGTATACGTAAGAGATGCCTTATATGAATAGGTTGGTACCAAAACTCAGATAAGCTCGAAAAATTACAAGACTAGGACAATTTTTCTGCGCCTTATTTGCGGTGATATATATCCCTAACATGACACTGTGTGGGTATGTGTGTCGGGTGGGGATCATGTACCCGTGGGGAATGTTCATCTTGTTGGCATTTTCTTTAAGGCTTACTCGTTGCTTACTCGCTGTATCTATTGAATTTTCAGTTTCCTTCTGTAGAAGCACGTTTCTGTTATCTTCAGTTTTATCTTTACTTGTTGGTAGATTGTCCAGCCTTCAATATCATATAAGAGGATTGGTATCCTGTATCAATCCCCCAAAAACATGGCTGCTGATAATAATAAAAAAGAGCCTTTTCATTTTGTTTTTTCATGTTTTGTTTTTCTGCAGTCAAAAATATTTTCTTCATTTGAACTGTCTCAGCAGCGTTTTATAATGTACATTGTGTTGTGTAAACCGTAGTAAGTTTTATTTCACACACACACACACACACACACACACACACACACACACACACACACACACACACACACACACCGCGATATGATTCCACGAACGATTTATAGTTCCGTTGAAGAATGTCTTGGATTGAACATATGAGAAATGAGGAAGTTTAAAGAACAAGAAATAAAAAGAAAACTGATGCAAAGAATTAGAGAAACGGTTGAAATTTTCGGAACACATAAGAAGGAAAGAATCTTTGGAGATTAGAACACCCACAAATCAAAGACACCCCCCACAAACAATCAACACGCACACTTAACACACAGAGAACCTGTGCATGCGCGCACACGCACATACGCGCACACACCCGTACGCGTACACACCCGTACGCGTACACACACGTACGCGAACACACACACACGTACGCGTACACACACACAATGACCTACTTGAAAAGTATGAGTAAATCGATATCAGAACAAGGGCTACAAAGATGAAAAGGAGAAAGAGAACCACCAACAACAGGAAGTTGTGGACAGTTAAAATTTTCAAGCCGCCAAAAGAAATGCTACAGGAATAGTCTTGCACATTTATAAATCTGTCATTCGTCCGTGTATTGAATATCTGGTCTGGTGAACCTACTATATGTTTGAAGATTCTTGACAAAATCTCAAAAATTATTCGTTATATAAACTTTCTTGACCTGACATCTCGTCTTCACTCACATTCTTGACGCCGTAACGTGGCTTTCTTCTATATCTAAACTAAACTTATTTATAAGTGGAACTTTGTCTCTCTCTGTGTGTGTCTGTGTGTGTGTCTGTGTGTGTGTCTGTGTCCGATTGTGTGTGTCCGATTTTCTTGAAAATTTACACAGTTGTACTATAAGCGTCTGCGAGTGTCCTTACTTATATTCTGTGTCGAGGTACCCCCAATAAATATCGAAAATCGATAATCGAAAATTATAGAAGGAGTGGTCCGATTTTAATCAAATTTGATACACTCATAGACAAAGACATAAGAAACGATCATAAAATAAGTTTACGAACTAGTAACAAACTTTTATCAAACAATTTTGTTATGCTTTTAAATGTTTACTATACAGGTGGTCGATGGAAATTTTGTCCATGTGAAAGTAAGCGATGACGCCAAAAAAGTTGGGAACTCCGGGACTAGACTAACATACCTTAATCTTTGCACGGCAGCGAGGAATTTCACAATGGAAAGAAAAGTGTGGTTTTACTCCATGACAAAAGCAATGTGGCATACTACAAGAACAACAGAGGAAAGAATTTTAGAACTGGTCTTTTCTACTCTACCTGCCATATTTACCTGATTTTGTACCAACCAATTATTAGCTTTTTTTTAGTATTGCAAAGCGCTTTTATGAGAAAAAACTTAATCCAGCTTCAAGAGTTCAACGGAGTCTTTTTCACCTGAATCCCGGCAAAATTTTACTCAAAAGTATCGAAGGGCTGCCCGATAATTGGCAACAGATCATTGCAAATAATGGTGAAAATAAGACATAATTGTAGTTTTTTTTTAAGAATCAAGTTGCTAAAAAAAGAAAATTTTTGGTGCTTATCGTGACATAAGGCCGAAAATATGCGGTAGCCACACACTGCTCAGTCGTAATTAATCAAACGAGACAAGCAAAGCAGGATTGCTATTACACCACTTCGCGGTGCACAATGATTTTCGAAGCGTAGCTTAGGCTTGACACAACCGTTAAACTACGTCGAAGTATCTAATAATTGTCTTAGTGTGATTAGATATGATACAAGGTCGACAATATGAAACACCCACTGAGGATCGAACTCACTACTCAATCTAATTTATCTAACGATACAAGCTTGTTGACCTTTATAAAACGTCGACGTGCCCAATAATTTTCTAAATGTAACTTAGTTGTGGCACAAGGCTGAAAGTATGGAGCACCCAATGAGGATTAAACTCACAACAGAGTCGTAATTAATCTAACGAATCAAGCTTGTTAACCATTACACCAACGTCGAGGTACCTAAACAAAAATCATCTATGACATAATCTAATGAGTCAGAATTGTGTATTTGTTTTAATAATCATTTCACCCTAAGCAAGGAAGGACCAGCACTGGTGCGAAGGGGGTTACAGTGATAGAAAAAAAAACAACGTACAGGGGACGAGGAAGTAAGGATAAGAGATGGATGAGGTTTAGGGAGGTGGATGGGATTTAGGGAGATGTATGGGGTTGAGGAAGATAGAAAATGGCATTGGACGTTGCATATAAACTTTTGGAGATTGTATATATTAACAGGATGCGCGTTGTAGTGAAGTGGATATCGGCTCGGAAGGAGAAGTCGGTGAGCCGAGTTCGAATTTAAGTTGATTCACTTATGCTGAAATACCATTGGGAAAGGTATTAATCCGTATTTTTTTCCTAATAGGACAGATAGGGTTCTACAGACTTGGTTGGCAAACAGTCTACCGCAGAAAGTAATGGCAACCTACTGCAGGAAAATCTCATGCCCGGTCAGTTATGTTTCGTAGGAGACATGATCGCCTAAGCGTGTGTCACGCATGGCACTTAAGTTTTTGTTCATCATAGATTTCTGAAGAAACTTTTCGGACAGATTTTATACTTAGGAAGAAGGCTGTAGAATAGACCGACAAAAACGTTGTGTTGATAACAGAAGAATGACAAAGAATGAGTTCAGTAGTGTGAATAACAACTGAAATTAAAAGATTCTTCTTTTAAAAATATCGTTTACATCATTACGACCGCAAATTGCATTTTTTTAAATTTTAGCGCTGCTTGGGGTGGAGTTTCTGATAGGATCAGCAGTGAAATTGAGAAGACATTCTCACACAGTGATCAATTCTTTGCATTTTCGTATTTTGGCTTTTAGGTAAATTATATTTAATTCATACCTGGCCATTTTGTTATCACTTGTAAAAATCATCTGCAACAATTCTCATTTAGATAACCTTGATTCGCCAGGGGTATCGCGTACAACAACATGCATATATGTCAACCAACGCACATATTCTTGGCATTCAGTAATAGATGTAATTGACACATCGAGGCGCCTGTATTGAAACTTCAAATTACTAATTACTCACACATCTTGATATGCGTTTTTCTTTTTCATAATTTTCTAAACAAGCAACATCTCAAATATGCATATGAAATGGTAAGAAAAATATCTATCTATCTATCTATCTATCTATCTATCTATCTATCTATCTATCTATCTATCAAGGTGATACATGTTCCTATCTATCTATCTATCTATCTATCTATCTATCTATCTATCTATCTATCTATCTATCTATCCATTTATTTATGTTCCTATCTATCTATCTATCTATCTATCTATCTATCTATCTATCTATCTATCTATCTATCTATCATTTGATACATGTTCCTATCTATCTATCTATCTATCTATCTATCTATCTATCTATCTATCTATCTATGTTTCGATACATGTTCCTATCTATCTATCTATCTATCTATCTATCTATCTATCATTTGATACATGTTCCTATCTATCTATCTATCTATCTATCTATCTATCTATCTATCATTGATACATATTCTATCTATCTATCTATCTATCTATCTATCTATCTATCTATCCCTCCATTTGATACATGTTCCTATCTATCTATCTATCTATCTATCTATCTATCTATCTATCTATCTATCTATCTATCTATCTTCTTGATACATGTTCCTATCTATCTATCTATCTATCTATCTATCTATCTATCTATCTATCTATCTATCTATCTATCTTGATATGTTCCTATCTATCTATCTATCTATCTATCTATCTATCTATCTCTCTCTCTCTCTCTCTGTTTCTATCTATCTATCTATCTATCTATCTATCTATCTATCCATTCATTCATGTTCCTATCTATCTATCTATCTATCTATCTATCTATCTATCCTTCCGTCCATGTTCTATCTATCTATCTATCTATCTATCTATCTATCTATTTGATACATGTTCCTATCTATCTATCTATCTATCTATCTATCTATCCATCCTGTCTGATACATGTTCCTATCTATCTATCTATCTATCTATCTATCTATCTATCTATCTATCTATCATTTGATACATGTTCCTATCTATCTATCTATCTATCTATCTATCTATCTATCTATCATTTGATACATATTCTATCTATCTATCTATCTATCTATCTATCTATCTATCATTTGATACATGTTCCTATCTATCTATCTATCTATCTATCTATCTATCTATCTATCTATCTATCTATCTATCTATCATTTGATACATGTTCCTATCATATCTATCTATCTATCTATCTATCTATCTATCTATCTATCTATCTATCTATCATTTGATACATGTTCCTATCTATCTATCTATCTATCTATCTATCTATCTATCTATCTCTCTATCTATCTATCTATCTATCTATCTATCTATCTATCTATCTATCATTTGATACATGTTCCTATCTATCTATCTATCTATCTATCTATCTATCTATCTATCTATCATTTGATACATGTTCCTATCTATCTATCTATCTATCTATCTATCTATCTATCTATCTATCTATCTGT
>JBBBDQ010000693.1:187500-320000 GCA_037127315.1 Ascarosepion bandense | reverse complement strand
TCCTTTTGTGAAACTTTATTTGAGAAGGATTATCGGATTTAAAGTTTAATTAATCTGGCTGAAACAAATATTATTTACTTATAATCTAAAATATCCTAGAAAATCATTTATTAACACGGGGGTGGATGTTTTATGAAGTTTTGAAAACTTTAAGCTAGACTTAATTATTCTAAAGAAGTACTTAACTCTAACAATAACTTCACGAAAATAACGTGATTGCGTTATATATATATATATATATATATATATATATATATATATATATATATATATTCTCATTGGTAGAGAAGTTAGTTCAACATAGGAAACGTTGAAAAAATCGGCGGATGAGTTCGTCCGCAGATTACAGCCAGATTTCAAAAGTAACATCAAATGGTTGGTAGTAGAAACCAACCAAGAAGTAGAATCCAGTCTGTGAACCAAGGAGATTATGGTGGTGACCTGAACAAGTCGAGCTGGCGTGGGCAGCACAAGCAACCAGTTTTTCTCCAAACAGAGTCCAAATGAAAAATGGGACAAGGTGATTGAAGAAATCAGATCAGGAATTTCGCGGAAGAGCAGTGAGCAGCTAATGCTATTTCTCTGTCCAAACAATGTGATTGAACTACATGGAGAGATATTGATCTGAATCTCTCATGGAATACATCGCTTGCAATGGAGGCATTGGCAATACCATTCCTCCTGCGATCAACCTATGATTTTCTACCAAATTCGACCAACCTCAAGCTGTGGTAGTATACTTACATCGATGTATGTGCATTATGTCAAAGTGAACGAGACACTTTACGTCGCGCGCTCTCTGCATGCCCACAATCACTGCAGATGTACACTTGGCATCATAACAAAGTGATAGAAGTGGTTCATAGACTGAGTCAATACACAATGTGATGCAGCCAACAAACAGTCTAGAGAATTCAAAAATTTCACAAGAAACGTGAACGCTCTGTGTGGAAGAGTCAAATAACTTCCAAACATGACGCTAGTGAGTGGAGCCCGTGATTGGAGGATGTTAATTGATCTTAGAATACCTTAGAATACTTCCGGTGCACATCATTCTGACAGACGCACGCCATGCAATTGTAGCGTGGTCTGATTTAACAAAGTATGTTCTCCTAGTAAATTTAACAGTTCCATTGGAGGAGAACAGGGAGGAGGGGCACGAGCGAAAGAAAAACCGCTAAGAATTACTGTGTAGAAAATATGTGGACATGTCATGTGATACTTATTGAAGTTGGATTCCTTGAATGGTCAATTGTTACCTTCCTTTTGAGGGTGGGTATCACTGGCCGGTGCTTGAAGTGTGCTTCACATTGTCTCCAGACCACAGCTCAGTGAAGCAAGATCCAAATTAAATAAAGTTAATTAAAACCATGCTCGCAAAATATTATTACTTCCAAGGTGAAACATCTGGAAAGTAAACATCTGTTTACTTTCCATTCTACGTCGTTGATAACGGTCGTTGTTAACGATCAAAAGCAAACTATTTGAATGCAACGTTGAAAATCTGACTTGCAGTTGCATAAAAAAATTACAGAGACTGACACGTCTTCGCTAAAAAACAAAACAAAAAACAAACAATACCCTGTCCTGTGACAAAAACCGCTGATGGCACCAAGGGGTGGTCGTACGGCTTTAGCCACCGAAACTGTGTTATCTCTCGTGGTTGGCTGCTGACTAGGGCTGGGAATCTACACTTGTATATAGAAAAAGATAATATAATTTTGAAAATTTAAAAAAATATTCTATACAATCTAATATTTTATTGAATTTTAAGTACTTTGGCTAACTTACGAAGTCACTTTTTGAGGAAATGTTAGAATATTACCAATAAATTTTAACTTTACTATATTTCCAGCGCTCATTTTCTGATAATGTCGCGTTTGGACATCCGTGTTTACAGAAATCGACTAAATAAATGCAAAATTCTTTTTAAAAAAATTGGTCGTGGAATTATAGTGAGCTTTTCCATTTATGATTAGTAAATATAGTTTATACGTAATAACACTGACGCCAATTCGGTCGGGTTTCAATCCTGGATTAAAAAGCAATCGGAGTCTAACCGTACTGATGAGCTGTGATGTAGCGAAACAGATCTGTCTGCGGATGACTATAGTATATATATATATATATATATATATATATATATATATTGAAAGAATATTAGTTAACAATACAAAAATATATTATATAAACACACACATATATACACACACACAAGCACACATATTTAGGTATCACCAAAAGGCATGATTTTCTGGAATGAAAACCGAAAAAAAAAAGAAAAGAAAATACGCTACAAAATGTATTTAAAAATTTAACAAAAATCAGGGAATTATCTGACTGGGATTAAATTATGATCACTTGTTCATGGAATGAAGAGTGTTCACTGAATATATTTTATTATAAAAATTTGTGGAAATATGTTTGGGTCAATCAACCCTCACCTTTCGATATGTTATTGTGAACACATTTAAAATTGAGGTATTATAAAAAATAGTTTTTAATAGTTTCATAAAGAAATATCTGTGAGTTTAACGAACAGGCTCGATTCTGATTCCGCTGGTAAGTATCGTTTTTTATATATAGGTTAGTTGGATTAGATGAGCTGTCGTTCTGATTGGTTCATAAATCAAAGAAACTTTTTTTTTCTCTTCGAACTACAGCAATCGTGTTATATAAAAAAGTTTCACAAATACATATAAAATGAAAAAAATATTCCTAACTTCATGTGGTTAAATATTATTTTTAAATAAAACCAAAACCAATATTTCTGTAATTTGGTCTTCTGTATTAAATTAAATTGAGTGTATTTTATTTTTAAGTGTCGGTCGATTGAGAACTACGACCGTTCACCACGAACTTGTTGACCGGTGGAATATACTTTACTGCACTGACATGAGTTTTTCCTATATTTTTAACGTAATGTAAGTAGCATTTCATCAAAATTCTGTTAATTAATTTGTAATTTTACTGATTTTCTTTGAAACAAATATCTATTATTTAAAGAGATTTTTATAATATCTTAAATTTCTTCTGATCATTTTCCAATTAAAATGTGTTATCGACGATAAACGATCCGAGATAAGGTTTTAAAGATGTCTTAAAACCTTTTTGAAATACGGAAAATTATGTCATTTTCACTATTGAATAACTTTAGGTGATTATCTTTAAGATAAAATAAAGAGTTTTACTAACAAAGAAAATATTTAATTTATTTTAAATACGATTTAAGTCGTTTTTAGATTAAATTTTGGCGTTATCTATCCACAGTGCGTACTGCCATCGACACCACGAATGGTGAGGAAGAACCAGATAGGAGACCCTGAAAAGTGTTTAGTGATTCTCGCTACCTCATCAACTTTTACTTCTTTTTGCATACATTTATATACATTACAAATTAAACTAAGCACAAATGACTATTAAAGATAAAAAAGATTTCGAAGATTTTGATGTCACTGTTTTTTTCCGTCCAAATCCGTGAATTTGTTTGCTCATTATAAGTCGGAAAAAACACAATATAAAAGTCATCATTTTTTTTATTCATTACATTAAATGTGATAAATTAAAAAAAATTAACAAGAAAAATTTTAGTTGATCTTAAAAATTACCACAAAATATTGTTATTTAAAATAGTGTGACGTATTCTACTCGTATTTTGATACACTATTTTTTTTATTTGTTTTGAGAACAACATATTGGTTAACTTTTCCTTCACGCACAATCTGCATGCATCATCACTGTTATATGGTTTGACTATTTTCACTATACTCCGAGTTATATCAAGGTCTTTTCCATTTTTCAATTTTAATTCACACACACACACACACACACACACACACACAATCAACGGTCGATTTACACCCCGATATCGAGCACTTTACAATAATAAGCAAACAAACAAAAAAACCTGCTTGTCAGAATACAGTAGTAACCGCTGAAACATAACAACCTTGGCGCTAAATACTATCACAATTAAACTATATATATATATATATATATATATATAGAGTGCATCGAATCAGCAGATAATTTTCTAAACCTATATTGTTAAATATAACTGACAATGAATGTCTATTATGTATAATTATGAGCCGTTCTAAACGTCGTATTTTGGCTTTAAGTTCGGGTAAAAATAAAGACAAAAATTGTCCAACATTTGGATATTTTTTTATTATGCTGGTTCTAAGCTTTCGGCTCACATGAGTCATCTTCAAAGAGGTTACAGGGACGTTAACATAAAAACATCCACTGTCAAATATGAAATTATTTTGTGTTGACATAAAACATTGCTCTACGACGATAACATCCCAGGTCGTAAATTTGTAATACGGTTCTATGGCGTCACACTACGTGAGAGAACGAAATGTTAACAACAGAACCATATGTCTAAATGCAATGTAATGTGTTGTGACAAGATTGAAATGTGATATTATTCAGTGTCGATTGTTTTATGTCAACACAAGATAATATCATCTTCAACAATACATATATATATATATATATATATATATATATATATATATAGTTTTAAATTGCCATGATGCTTAGTGCCAAAATTGCTGTTTTTTTCTGTTGTTTAGTGTAAGAAAGGCATTTTAGGCAAACAGAGGTTTTGTCATAAAGTGCTCGATATCAAGATAGAGATAGAGCGATAAAAGAATTATTGTGGAGATGTTTTTCACTTAACTGAACAGAAAACAAAAAATCTGAAGACTGAAGACTCCAAAATATTGCGTTCACGAAACTTTAAAGTCGGCATCATGGAAACAACCCTGCTGAACTAAGTGAAAAACTTCTCCACATTAATATATATATATATATCTCGTTTGTATATAATACGCTAAAATTTCCTTTTTTTTCTGTTCCATGCACCCATGGCTTCAGAGTTAGCGACTCCGACTGACACCAAGTCGGTCGAGTTTCGATCCTGACTAGAAGCAAGTAGAGGTGCAGCCACACTTCTGCTTGTATTTGGAAGATTAATATATATATATCAGTAATTATAGAGTTACATATATGTGTATTTGTCATATGATGAAAAACTATTAAATTGCATGTTACTCAACCAAATAAGTCTTTGTAAATATTTCTTAAAAAGTATTTAGAAATCGAAAATTTGCATATAAATTTTGATGATAGATTAGTATAACTCGAAAGTTTGACCAATATTTGTTGTTTAGTATCAGTTTTACTGAGAAAACTTTGATTTGCATAATAAAATCAAACATATATAATGATTCAATTCTGATTAAAAATACATGAACTTAGATAAAACTTTTATTAAAGTTATGTAGTTTTCAAGCAATATGTTTGTTTTTGAAGTTCATCAATCTGAAGTTTTCTTTGACATTAATATTTTGAGAGGAGAGTCAATTTTTACTTGAAGTAGTTTCCCTGCTCACACAAAATAGGGAAAGAAGGTGTCATTTTAAACTGACGCCAGAAGGAAAGAACAGTAGGCTACAGATATGAAAGCATCAAAATTCTCCTTCTTTGTGACGCCTCCCTTCAGGACGTTGGCGATCATGGCTCAGTACAATTTCCTGTCTATTCTAGGTCTTAATAAATTTTTCCTTCTTGGTTATTGTAAATCTTGTTCCACCATCCATCGTTCCGTGCATTGAATACTGTTGCCATATCAGATCTAGTGTTCCTGCTATTTATCTCGAGGTTCTTGACAAAATTCAAAGAAGGATCTATAAGGTAATCGATTCTGACAATTTTAATGAGGCAGCAATTTATTTAGCATTTCACTTTAATGTGGTAGCCCTTAATTTAGCATTTCGCATTCAATTTAGCATTTCAATAATCCCAACCAATAATATGCACTTTATTTGTAAAATACGTGGCTCTTAGGATGTATGGATCCCAATCAGTTAATATTGTTATACATCCGAATAAGGATATTCTCTCATATACTCGATCTGGTCTTGTACTTCTACTATTCATCTCGAAGTTCTTGACAAAATCCAAAGAATGATTTGTAATGTAACCGATCCTGAGTTGGCATCTCGACTTCAGTCACTTTCTCCTTCTGTTTTCATAGCAAATGTTCTGATGAGCTTTTCTTTTTTTTTTTTTTACCTGTACCCAGATTACATGACTTTAAGCGTGTTACTAGATTATAGAAGTCCTGCCAGGATTCCTCATTTGCAGCCGCAATCTGAACAATAAAATACTCAGATGATACAGTGCTAATCTAAACTTATTTATAAATAGAACTTTGTGTGTGTGTGTCCGTTACCTATAGACTCCGAAACGGCTGAACAGATTTTATTGAAAATTTACACAGACTATAAGCGTCTACGAGTGTTCTTAACTAGGTTTTGTGTCGAGGTACCCCCGATAAATATCAAAAGTCGATAATCGAAAAAATTGGGTTATAGAAGGAGTGGTCCGATTTTAATCAAATTTGATACTCATAGACAAAGACATAAGAAACGATATTCAGAAGTTTCAAGGTTACAGTTCTTACAATAGTGCAGAAAATCGATAATATATATATAAAAGGCAAGATGTTTGTGTGTGTGTCTGTTTATCTGCCTATATTTCTGTATTTTCTCAGCTCTTTTATTTTAGTTTTTGCTTCGGGTTTGGTTATAAATAGGTATAATTGTAGGTTTCAGTCACAACCATGATACCATTTACTCAGAGGACTTATTTAGCCTTCAAAATTCAGTTTACGACGAAAAAACTTATTTGATATCAATACCAGGAAATCAAAATTTGACTTATATCCATTCATTTTTCTTTCAGTCTACGGTTTTGCTTTAACTTGAAACAACTATTGCTTTTTAGTCTTTTGTGCTAACGCCCAAAGAGTCTGAGCTCCAGGAACATGGATTAGTTTTAAAGCTTTCATTACACCCAGCAACGCCGGGCTATACTGCTAGTAGCAGATACAGGAAAGAAAGTACAAGAACTCTTACAGGAAGTAGTTAAAGAAAGTGTAAAGAAAGTACTACAAATAATCTACAAGAAAACTCAATGATTTGTAATTAGTAAAAAAAGGAGCCCAAAATGCACGTTGGTGATACGAAAATCACACAGGTGCAGAAATTTAAATATTTCGGAAGTGTTCTAACAGAAGACAGAAAGTGTGATACGGAGATCTGAAGGCGCATTTGTATAGCTAAGGATGCATTCCAGAAGATGAGTAAAATGATAGGAGTTAGGAAAGTTTCGCTGGAAACAAACAAACAAAAAAAAAAAAAAAAAGGAGAGAAAAAAAGAGAGTACTGGACTGTTATTTGATGTCTGTTCTTCAATATGGCAGTGAATGATGGACAATTTCTTCAAAAATAAAAGAAAGACTTGAAGCAACCGAAATGTAGTTCTATAGAAAGATGCTGAGGATGTCATGGACGGAACACACGAGCATTGACGAAGTTTTAGAGTAGATAGACACAAAAATGGGACTGAAAATTAACATCAGGAAAAGACAGTTGAAGTTTTTTGGGACAAGTAATGAAAAAGGTGGGCTTGGAGAACCTAATGCTCACGGGACGGATAAGAGGGGAGGAGGGACAAGGGAAAACAATGCACAATATACCTGATGGACTTGAACAGATGGATTGTGGAGCGGGGATTAACAGGAGAAGGGATATTAAGAGCAACAAAGTATAGGAGGAAGTGGAGAGCTACGATCGCCTACGTCTTGAAGTGACACGGCTCAGAAGTTTAGATTAGCATCTAGGTGAAACTCGTTTACTGTTGAAATAGGTAAATGCAACCGCCACTTTTACTCCAAGTTTCTTTTCTCGCACTTCCCGCCTGTTGAACTCCCTTCTGTTTACTTTTTCCTTGATAACTACAATCTTCAATCTCTGTACCTTCCTCCTGCGTACTAATGACAATTCTGCTTTACTTGTGGTGAAAATATTAAAAAAAAGCAAAATTTACTCAAGCTCGCTAGGTAGGTTATGTGTTATTTTCATTTGCCCCTTTTGCCTTCAATCTGTCTTGTGAGTATCGAATTTTCCAAACCCTCTTTTTTCACGATATACCATAATAACTTAAATTGTCTCTTTCTGATGCTAAGTATGAGTTTTCTTTTTGTTTTAATTTTCTCTAAAGTTTTGTTGTTGCTCATATGTTCGTTTCATGCTATTCTCGGCATCCTTCTGTAGAGTTACATTTTTGTTTCTTCTAATCTCCAAGTAATTTATATATAACAAAAGGAAATGAGCTACTTGGGTGAAGAAGTACATGAAAACTGATTTCTTAACAGATATTTTAGTGACTGGATCTGATGGCAGAGATAGAGTCTACATCGAAATAGTCAACCAACTCGATGTTGAGTAGGGGGTAGATTAATGTTTTCCATTAGTATTGAACATAGTAAAATTATAATCCCTTCTAAGTTAATAAAGTAGTCAAGACAAATGCAGAGAATTGGCACTGTTCCGAAGCAATAAAATTTAAGCGAAAGTGTATATTCAGACAAGACAATTATCTTCCATATTCAGCAATGAAGATTATTATCCGCCACATCAAAAAAAAAAAAAAAAAAAATAGAAGTTTTCAAAGATATCAAATTAATGGAATAGTTTGTCAGTCTTTCCATATATTGACATTTTGTAAATAATTGAGATAACTTTGTAAAAATTCAGGGTTCAATTTTACACTGGGTTCATATTACTAACAGGGTTCCACATCTAAAATATAAAGTCAATAATCTTCGATTATGACAAACGATGTGGCTTAAAGAAGGTTTAATGAATGCTAATCTGCAAAATTGTCATCCCTCCCAAATTGTTCGTATTTTTTATTATTTGACTAGTCTACTTAAGTAATACAAAAAAAAAAAAAAAGAAAAAAGAAAAGGCTCTTTGATACAGCCTTCTCTTTAATACCTATTCTTTTTATATCTCCTCACCAAACTATTGATTAAATAGCAAAAATTGTATCAAGAAAAATCATTATTATTCTCAAAGAAAACCAAATCAGTCATCCAATAAATAAGTTGATCTTACAATTTTGCCCCTAGCAAAACTTGTTAATTTTTCTATTTCTTTTTTTTAAACATTTCACCCCAAACAAGACTGGTTCGTCACTAGTGCTAGGTGGTGGGGGGGGGGGGAATGTAAAGTGAGAAAAAAAGACTGGGTACAGAATATGTCGAAAAAAGGATAAGAGAAGGATGGGAATTAAAATAGATAGAATATGACAATTGATGTTGTATTTAAATTTTTGTAGATTGTAGCTATCAGGGAAGCAAGTAAATGGAATGGACTTTCACGAGAAGGAAGTGCGAAGAGAGAAACTGTTGGAGTAAAAGTGGCGGTCACATTTAAGTATTTCAACAATAAAAAGGTCGGACCTATATATATATATATATATATATATATATATGTGTGTGTGTGTGTGTGTGTGTGTGCGCGTGTGTGTGTGTGCGCGCGAGTGTGTGTTTATGCCCGTATGTTTACATTGGACTGAGCTAAGCTTGCGACTGCACCTTATTGAGTTCTTACAAAACATCAGTACTGTTGTCTCCAGCTGACAAGGGGACGCAGTGATACGGTAATGCTCCACGTGGACGATTTTGCTTGTCCACGTGTACTGATGTGACCTTTGAGCATAATCTCATTGCATTTCTCCCGACCAAAATGCCTACTTCACTTCTTTTGGCAGACACATAAATGGGTGTTGAAATTTCCTCGGCCCAATCAAAAAGGTATTCCAACATTCACTAATTTGGTAAAATATTTCGAAATGATCCAAACCAACAACTCCCTGTGTATAATTTTTAAATTAAACAAATTTTTTCAAATAGGTTTCTTGTTACTCCAAAACTTTGTGCACACACACACACACACACACACATATATATATATATATTTGGGCAGCAATCTCTCTTTTATGCAGGTTGCATTAAAAATGACGAATAAAGAGTGATAGTTAATTCATATATATATATATATATATATATATATATATATATATACTACCGGCTATAATTACTAAGCCACCTCAGTCCCAGTTTTTTTTAAAGAAATGATGTATTTCATCCTATTTCTTAGTATTTATTGCCAAGTGGATAATTCTTAATGAAAATAGAATGATTTTTTTTTGTTATTAATACTTCCGAATCACCCTAAATTTTCTTTATTCTTTCATTGATGAAACTGCAATATAGGTAATTATTAAATACTTATAAATTCATTTGATGCACATGTTATTGTGCAGTATTAACAAAAGAACCATTCTATTTTCATTTACAATTATTAACTTGGCAATAAATACTAAAATCTAGTATGAAATACATCATTTTTTAAAACACTGGGGTGGCTTAATAATTATGGCTGGTAGTGTGTGTATATATACCCACAAGTTGAAACATCATTTCCGTTACGATCACCGATCCTGGTCAGTACCTAGATGATCGCTTGGGTATACCAGATGCTGTAAGCGTTGATGTGATGTGTGGTATAATGGATAACGGATCGAAATAGAAATCGTAGAACTGAGTTCCAATTCACTTACGCACAAATGCCATTAGGAAAGGCATGAATCCTTCTCCCTCAGTTACAGAGTATAAATTTAAGTCAATCATTATTATCGCTAAAAATAATTCTTACAATAAAATTTTTTCTGGTTTTAAATAATAAGTTAAGTCATAAAAAATAAATAAAAACAAACGCGCGCACACACACACACACACATTCATACACGCACGAACACACACGAACATTCATATCTATCTATCTATCTATCTATCTATGAGTTGAATATTTGGATCAAAATCTGACAAGATGAATAGAATAAGTAAAGAACAGGTAGGAAAAAAGTGTCTAACAGGTTAAATCATTCGTTGTTAAAAATCTCTGAAGGAGCTCGTTAAAGGGAAACATGTTTGATTAAAGACACTTTTTTCCTACCTGTTCTTTACTGATTCTATTCATATATATATATATATATATATATATATATATATAAACTATGTTAAAATTTATATTTTCTGTGAATAAATGCACCCATTTATGGATTAAATAATAGAATATGTACCAGGATATATTGCCATTCTTATGAATAGTTAATGTCAATCGTTAAAAAAGGTTATTCTCTCAATTTAAAGTATATTTAAAATTACACACAAAGTGTTGATAAATCATATAAAAAACAACTCGAAATCAACAATCAATCTATCTGTCAATTCTTCATTTATTTACTCTCTCTTTTTCTCTCTCTCTCTCTCTCTCTCTCTATCTATTTATATTTAATAAGCACCCGATGATTGCTGGAAAATACATGAAACTCAATCATGCGTAAAACGTAGGATAATATATATATATATATATATATATATATATATATATATATAAAGTTAAATTTTCACTTATCTCTATTAGTTTCATGGAAATGCATATTGTCAATAAGGGGATTGATTGTAACTTCTAAAATTTTAAAGGCTCAAGATAAGTGGGCATCTCATTTTATTTATTACTATGAGTGTTTTACTTACCCACTCTCATTTCTGTCACCTGTCCTGACATACCACTAGCGAGACATGGACATTTATTCGTGCAAAGTTAATAAAAGACACCCGTGACGATATCCAGAATGGAATTTGCTGATTCTGTTTTCCATGTTTGTAATTAAACATTTGTTATATCTCAGTCATTTAATTGTTCTACGTGATACACGCTTAGGTGATCATGTCTCTTTCGAGACATAACTGACTAGGCAGAAGATTTTTTTTACAGTGAGTTGCTATTACTTTCTGTACTTGACCGGTCACCAACCGAGGCTATAGAATATAATTTGTTTTGCTAGTCGACTCATAGCTGGAGGGAGAAAAGATGGAGTAATATCTTTCTCAAAGGTATTTGTGTGTAAGAGAATTAAACTTAATTCGAACTAAGTTACGATTTCTCATTCCGATCCGATTTCCATGACAACACAACGCACATCCAATCACTATATTTACGGTGTCTATTTACTAAGCCTCACACATGCACAAAACCATAAGTCTGGGACACGCAACGAAAATCGAAAGCAACCACTCACTTTACTTTATATAACATCTCGATGTCCATTTATTGATATCAATGAATATCAATTTACGAGAAAATGAATACAAAATTTTTACATATTTTATATGTTTCACCATTCATTTGGCTTCATGAAACAAAATAAATAGCAAAGCATGTCAAATTTGTAAGGTTGCCGTACTTGTTCTTATTTAATCATATAAAACTTTGCTGAGATTTGCTAAGAAAAAATAAAAGGATTCATAAAAGTTTTAGAATTCAAATGCAAACTTTTCTTGTGATTGCTATATGAATTTTAACACGAAAAAAATGTATGCATGTATGTATGTATGTAAATTATTAAAAACATGGTTTGCGTCTGTATAAATATCCATATGTATACATAAATATGTATTCGGTTATTTTAAAGAAAGTTTTGTTTGAAAGTTTTGTAACATAATTAATACCCAAGTTTGTTTAGAGAGAAATTGCGTTTATTATAATATGATAGTCTGCAGAAAAATGCATACAGTAACACCCACACACATACGAACACAAATATACACAAAACATATACATATATTAATTAAAGTATCTATAAACAAAAAGTTGATTAGTAGAAAAACGTTCATAAATTATTTATAAGATTAACTAAAATTATTAAACATTTACAAAACATCATAATTTATAAAATTTGAAGATATTTTTTCTTTCATGTAGACTTTCCATCATTTTAACACCTCAAAACATTATGCTGTACACAAAAAAAATTCTCTTCAAATAGGAAGTATGACGTTTTTTGAAATGTTTAATAGTTTCTGTTAATTTTATAAACAATTTATAAGCATATATATATATATATATATATATATATATATATAGTGTTTTATTGTAATAATGTTTAGAGCCAAGCTTGATATTTTTCAGTAGTTTTACTAATAAAATGTATTTTGACAACGTATTCGATATCAGTTATGCCGATAGAGCGTTATCTATCTATCTATCTATCTATCTATCTATCTATCTATCTATCTATCTATCTATATGTATGTATGTATGTATGTATGTTAGACACGTACCAAGAGAGAAAGAGAGTGAGAGAGAGAGGGAGAGAGAAAGAGAAAGAGAAAAGGTGTGTGAATATCATCTCGTTGGCACAGAAAACAGAATCGTCGAGTTAAGTTCAAATTGCACCCAAATCCACTTTTTTCTCTTTACACTAATGCTATCGGACAAAGACATGAAACTATCTCTTTTCTTACCCTAAAGGTAACAGAGTAGTTTTGGTTTCTCTAGCCTTGCTTGGCTACTTGTCTAGAATGAGAAGAGGCCCCGTTGGAGCTAGTGTCGCTAACTGCACCTCGTAAATCCAATTTTCAAATGAAACCGTGGCAGTACCACCTGGATTGGTTTTGTTGTAGCCCCATTATCCATGGATAGAGGATCTACAGATTCAAGAAGAGAGAGAGAGAGAGAGAGAGAGAGAGAGAGAGAGAGAGACTAAAGAACAAACTAGCGAGAGTAGTCCTTTGCAATAGGTTACTGACATAGGTTACTGATTCATTCTCATGCAATTTCGTCATTAACATAAAAAAGGGAAAAGATTAGTGGTCCTTGTTATTGGAGATACACAGAGGTCTAAGCATTCCACTTGATAGAATATACTCTTCTTGCTTGTGGTATTTATTTATTTGTATAAAGTTATGAGCGTAAGAACGTCTAAAACATAATTTTGGTAAAATGATAAATTTTAAATTTAAATTTGGAAAATGAGCCAAGGAAAAAAGTCATGCATAACGAGACATTATCACATTATTAGGGTAATGTTAAGCAAAAACAAGAACAACAAATACTAAAAAATAAAAATAGAAAAAAAACTGTTATTGTTCGAAAATAAGATCTAAAACTTTTTAACCGGGCAAGTCAAATGATGATTATGAGAGCAACGGCGAAATTTTAGAGAAAATGGAAGGGTGGGGGGAGAAAAAAAATGGAAACTACGTAATATTAGGAAGAGGCAGGCGAGATTAAAGGCTAGAAGGAAATAGGGAAAAAAAAGCTACATACTTTGTGAGCTTGAGTAAATGGATGGCGAAACAGGATTTGGAAGAAATAAAAAAAAAAATTATTAAGAACGACAAAAGACAAGAAGTTGTGGAGATCCATGATCGTCTACGTTCTGAGAGGACATGGCATAGAGAGCAATCAGGCTTGTGTTGTTATCGAGCAATTGGAAGTCAGCTGAGCAAAATGTCAATACATGATGAAAAATAAAATAAGGTATCCAAATGATAATAATATTCTTTGATGTAACTTAAAAGTATGTTTTACATTAATTATTACTGTGTATTTTTAAAAACTTATTTTTTACTTTATTCGTATTAAATTATAATTTAATTCATTTTGGATATATATATAATTTCTTCATAAATTATAAAACTTTCAAACTTCAGACCCGATGATTGACTTGCATAATCGAAAACTTTCCTGATTTATTTTTGATAATTATTCTTTTTTCAATTTGCAATTTGGTAACATTTACCTGCCACACAATGACGACTTTTTCATTATTTTTTTTTAAATAACACAATCAACAAATAATTAAAGACATTTGTTTTCTTGTGTTTCCGGCAGTGTTTCCTTTTACCGATTTTGTTTACATTTTCGGCCACCTTATTTGCGTGTGTACACGTTTTATTTTCATTGCGTAGTGTTAAAAAAATAGTAAAAGATTTGTAGTATAAGATTTCAACAAACAAACGACAAAAGACGAGAAAATAAAATAAATATACACACACGCGTATATATATATATATATATATATATATATATATACACACACACACACACGCACACACAGAGAGTGTGCGATGAGTAAATTGTCGCCATTTTATATTTTTAATTTCGTGGCTGCCTGTTGTTTGTTTTTGTTGACTGCACAGTATAGTAGAGTTTGTTGGGCACCGTCTGTGAGAAAAAAGAGCCCCATGACGCAATTCACTGCGCCAAAAATGTGAAAATGGCATGCTGTACTGCTTGGCACTTGCGCCGAAAGCTCCAATATGCACAGTCAAGAGTTTTTAGGTATCAATCTGAGATGAGTGCAGAGGATTCGGAAAGAGATGGAAGAGTCTAATGATGATTACGAAGGTACAGCAGCTCAGAAAAGTCACTTGGATCGTTCTCATAAGAAAAGAACACCCGAATTTGTTGATGATGACTTCAGACTCAACACGGAGACCTATATCAAGTCCCTTGAGAAGGGAGTTTGGCCCTGTGTCAAGTAGATGACTGCTGGAAGACCCTATGTCTTGCAATAGGACTCTGCACCATGCCACACAAGCTGGAGAAGCTAATCATTGCTAGCAGACAATTTCTGCGACCACATCACCTCTTACATCTGGAGACCTAACTCTCCAGACTGCAGCCCACTTACACAGTTGAGTGAGAGACCAGCAAAACTGTTTGTAACAACAAAGATGATATTAAGGCGAGGATTATGGCAGCATTCATCAACGAGACCGCCCAGAAGGGTTGCAGGTGATTCCAAAATCTGGAGGCCGTGAATGAAGCCAATGACGATTTTATTGAATAAATTTACTCTTTAGTATTTCAAGATATTTTTCTGCAATTTAGTCATATATCTGTTAAAATGATATCAGTGTTATTTTCATTTTTGCATAATTTAGATAACAATTTATCCCTCGTGCCCTGTATATAGATAAAAAAAAATAAGAGAGAGAGAGAGAGAGAGAGAGAAAGGGAGAGAGAGAGAGAGAGTGAGAGATTGTGTTTTCTTGGCTTACCTGAAAATCGCAATAGCTCTGTGTAGCATTCTCCGTGGAACGACACATTTTGTTTGGAAGGGCTACCATTACAAAATGACGACACGGTAGCTGACAAATTTCATCTCTCGCACCTCGTCACACATTCGTTCGGGCCCTCTACTCACGTATACACGCACACGCGCACAAACAAATAAATAGTCTGACCCCACCTCCTCTCTTCCACACTCCTAACCCCACCCACACCCACTGTTATGTCCTCTCGTACACGTATGGACGCCCACGCCGCCTTGTTTTCCACATCTCTCTGGCCATTCTCCGTACTCCCCTCTCTTTGTTTCTCTCATCACCCATTCTCTCTTTTAGTTGCATCGTTTCGTTTTTCTTTTATCCCCAACTATACATTAAATTACGACAGCTAACTACCCGCCTTTTGACGTCACGAGACTTCTACGGCTGTGGTCCATCCTCCTTTGCGTTTTCGTTCTGTCATCATCCAACTTGTCATTTTTCTTTCTTTCTTTTTTTCTAAATGTTTTCCTCCTTTTTCCCATTTTACGTTTACCTTCGTTTTTTTATTTTACCGACTTTCTCAAAATTAATTTTGTCCTTTATTTCACACACACACACACACACACACACACACACACACACACACACACACACACACACACACGAGCGCGTAAGTGCGCTCACGCACATTTATATACAAATATACATACACACATACACGTACACACATATGTATATATGTATTTTCTTGTGTTAAGAGTACTTAATGTAATATAACAGAGCTATTAAGTATACATGAAACTGCAAGTCGGACTATAGATGAAGGATAATAACTATATATATATATATATATATATATATATATATATATATATATATATATATATATATATATATATATATATATGTTAATAGTAAAAATAAATTATTTTCTCCTTACAGTTTTGCGGATGTGCGTTGTGGTACTGTGGATATCGGCTCAGAACGAGAAACCGGGGAGCCGAGCTCGAATTCCAGTTGAATCCATTGTATTCACTTACGCGCAAATACCATTGGGAAAGGTATTAATCCGTCTCTTCCTTCCAGTTATGGGTTAAATAGCAGGACAGACTGGGTTCTATAGCCTTGGTCGGCAACCAGTCTACCGCAGAAAGCAATAGCAACCTACTGCGGGATAATCTTCTGCCCAGTCAGTCATGTCTCTTTCGAGACATGATCGCCCAACCGTGTATCACGTATGGCACTTAACTGACTGACAGTTTTGTACAAATTTCATGCACGTGGCAATCGTGCGTCACGAATTCAAAACGGGCAGTAGTAAAAGTAAAATGTAAATAATATTTGTAATCTGCAGACAGAGGAGTAGTACATTTACATTTGACAATATTATATATATATATTACTTAACCGTTATTTTTAGTGGATACGCATATTTGAGTAGACGCTCCGTTAAATCTTTTAAACATTATATTTTTTTAAAATATACTACTTAACGAATCATATAAAAATTGATTAAATACAAAAACAAATACCTTAGATTGAAGAATTATATATATATATATATATATATATATATATATATATATATATATTATTAAAATAAAGATGTTAAATAAATAAAAATTCCACCCCCCCATATATATATATATATATATATCAAGAACAGTATTTGGAAAATTATATGACAAAGACCAAGTAGTCACGCGTTCCGTCAGTTCCTTCAGTCCGATAAAGCCCTGATAGACTAAAAGCCTGTCACAAGTAAACTTTTTTCACTTTGTCATACAGTTTCTCCAATATATATATATATATAATTACATTTGTTTTTTTATTTAAAATTAATATAGTTTGAATTGCGATACGAAAATTTCTATATTTCAAGATTTTTATCTCGTCATCAGACAATGTTAGTTCATTATATATCCAAATGCCCTCTCCGCAGATTTTAAATCTGAGTTATTCTTTTCCTAGATAAAGTTGGAACGCCCAGTCTAATTTGCAATTTAATTCATATCTGTTAAGGGAAAGAATGTGTTTATGCCTTTCGCCGACGACATTACTGCGAAAGTGAAATCCGCAACATAATAAAGTCAGAGTATTCGCCGAAAGCTTTCGAGACAACATACGCTCTGCTCATTTACTCCAAACACCTAGTTCCATTAAAAGGGTTTTTCTAAAATTACCAGTATAATTCATTTTAAAAAAATGATATATTTAACGAAAAAGACATAAAGTAATTTTTGTTGCCCAAATATACCACACACACACACACACACACACACACACACACACACACACACACACACACACACAGAGTGCGATGAATAAATTATTTTCTAAATTATGCAAAGATGAAAATAGCACTGATATCTCATTTTACCAGATATATTTACCAAAATTACACAAAAATAAATAGTAAATGTATTCAATAAAATCGTCATTAGCTTTAACCAGGTCCTCCAACTTTCGAATCACCTGCACCTTTTCTCGGCGGTCTCCTTGTTTATGTTAAGGGAAAAACTGCCATAATCCTTGCCTTTAGTTCATCTGGTGTTACAAATAGTTTTGTTTGTCTCTTGCTCAACCGAGTTACACACATAATAATCAAGTATGTTGCACTGGCAACTGGGTCCCACCCATTCACAGTCAGGTTAGCCAAACGCAGACGACAATTCTACTCCAGCAGCTTCCTCTCTCGCACTTCCCGCCTGTGGAACTCACTCCCGTATTCTTGCTTTCCTGACGGCTACGACCTCCAGAAATTTAAAAGCAAAGTTAATACTCACCTACTAACCACTGGCCTCTAGCTCTCTCCCCTCCCCTGTATAACCTTCCCTTTCTCTCCGCCCATGTACCTGTCATTGCACCTGCTTTCTCAGTTTTCTATTGTTCCTTTCTAACTAGCTTGTACTCCTCACTCTTTTCTAATTAATCTTTCTACATTTATGTAACCCCCTGCACATCAGTGGCGTTTCTGCCTTGCTCGGGGTGAAATGATTAAAAAAAAAAAAAAAAAAAAAAAAAAAAAGACTGGGAATGTAAGAGATGATGTGGTGGCAGAGAATGCCTGATAGCCATGCCTGGGTTCTCCTGCTTGTGTGGCATGGTGCAATGTCCAGCAACCACCCTCTTCACCCAGGGCAGCACTACCTACTCAAACCACTAGATACAGTCCTCTGAGGCCCTCTCCAGCAAATTCAGCAGTTCTTTTCTTATCAGAACGATCCAAATGACTTTTCCGAGCTGCCGTACCTTCGTAATCTTCCAACTCTTTCGAAATCCCTTGCACTATTCTCAGATTGAGACCAAAATGAAATGTTAATATTGGAGCTTCCTGTGTTAATACCAATCAGTAAAGCAAGCCGTTTCCAAGTTTCTGGTGGAGTGAAATTTGTCATGGTGCTTTTTTCTCACAGATGGTGTCCAACTGACCCTACTATATTGTGGAGTTGACAATGTCAAAGACAGAAAACGCACATGCACGAAATTTAAAAGTGGAGACAATTCACGTGTTATGGCCCCAGCTATGGACAAATAGCTAAACCCAATATATATATATATATATATATATATATATATATATATATATATATATATGTGTGTGTGTGTGTGTGCGTGTGTGTGTGTGTGTGTGCAAAGTTTTAATGCAAAGAGATTGTAACTTTAACTGAGCAGGTTCATGCTGATTTCGAAGTTTCGTGAGGAGACCATTATGATGTCGTCACTCATCAGGGTTGGGTGTTTTTTTTCTGTCATCGATCTATCTATACCCCGGTAACGAGCACTTTACGATAAAAATCTGCTTACGAAACCTTTTTTCAGTAAAACTACTAAAAAGAAAGTAGCAATCATTGCGTTATCACAACTCAGTATATATATATATATATATATATATATATATATAAGTATAGAATACCTAGTGAGACCTACCTAGGTTTCACTAAAACGAATCGTCAGGGAAAGCTGGCTTATTCCGCTCTAAGTATTGAGCGCTTTTTGTTAGTTGATTACTCGTATCGGTTTTTTTTCTTTGGGCTACGTGCTGACTCGGTCCGAATCCTTTTGACAGATGTTCGTGTACTTAGTTTTTTCTTTTTTTAAATGTTTTTCCCTTCTTAGTAGATTCGTGGAAGGTTTTTCGACACGAGTAAAGTTATAATCTCACACACACACACATATATATATGTGTGTGTGTGTGTGTGTGTGTGTGTGTGTGTGTGTGTGTGTGTGTGTGTATTTATTTTCTTTTCTCGACTTTTTGTTAATCATTAGTTGTTTGTTTTGTTGCACTACAAATCTTTCACTATTTTTGGGGACATTGCACAACAAAAGTAAAACCTGCACGCTCACAAATAAATAAATATTTTGGGTCTCGAAAATTAAAAAAAAATTCTTAAACTCGACGCTGCTGTAAATACGACAAGAAAGCAAAATATGATTATAATTTAAAAGTAAATAAATAAATGTAAGGAAAGATTTAATTATGAAATCGCAAACTGAAAAAGAATAATTATTGAAAATGAGATTTAAAAAGTTTCGATTATGACAATCAACCACTGGGCCTGAAGCTTTAGAGTTGTATAATTTAATACGAAAATATGATATATAATTTGAAATCAATGAAATTATAATTTAGTATGAATAAAGAAAAAACATCAAAGATTTAAAAAGATTATGCTAAGGGATACCTTAATTTTTATTTTAATTTTCATCATATATTGACGCCGTGTTCTGCTGATTTCCAAGTGCTCCATAAAAATACTCGCTGAACTTCAGCTCATGCTCATGTTAGGGATAGAGCGTATACAAATATAAAATTAGACATTGAACACAACATCGGACGTTAACTGTTTCATTCATACTTAAAAGTAATCTCCAGATCATGGGTATATATATATATATATATATATATATATATATAGTCAGTTGCTGATATCCGCTGACGAGTGAACGGTTGCGTCTGTCTACAAAACTCTAGAGTCGGGATTCTGAACGTAATAACCAGCTGAGTGACAAAACTTTCACTTATATTTATATATTAATCTGTTTGTCTGTCTGTCTATGTGTCTCTTAAATATTTACTCTGTAATTATATTCATTGAGCTTTATATCATTTTTAATATTTTTAAATTTTAATATTATATTGCTAGAATCCACTTGGGTTATTAGGTAAGTTTTCTTGCCACGGGTTATTTACTATATATATTCATATGTTTTAATCCCGGACGAGCCCCCATTTATGTTACGTGTTAAGCGTAACAAAAGAAAAAAAGAAAAATTATTGACCAAAACTCAGAGTTAAGATACAGACAAATATTTAATTCCCAAAACATTAGATAAAAATATTTACAAATATACAGTTTTACATTCAAATAGAAAACGTATAGTTTACTACTGGCAGGCGAAGTGTTATGAGGAGAGAAGGGGGGATGTGTCAGATATCTTTATCCAGTTAAGTTGGCGTGGAAGTTAAGTGCTATACTTTTTTGAAAATCCTTAAATGCGTATATAAAGACAAATTATTGGCTTGGTCAATGAAAGAAGCAAAAATATGTATTTACCCAGATAGTTCTATGAGGTTCTCTTTCAGGCTTTAGTTGTTCGGACGTTTCAGTGAGATTCTTTTAACTGGATATAAATCCTTGAATCATAACAGGAGTTAATATGACAGCAAAACTTTTTAACAACTCTTTTAAGTTTTAGTTTGTCGTCGATTTTACTCAGAGAGATTCTTTCGGTTGGATATAAATCCTTGAATCGAAAGTGGAGCTGATGTGGTCAGTACATCCTTTTATCAACTGTTTCAAGTTTTAGTTTTTGTTGTCGACTTAGAGAGATTCTTTCGGCTGGATATACATCCATGAATCAAAACCGGAGCTGATTAGGTCAGCCCATCCTGCTATCAACTAACTACTCACTGCCCGAAACCTATTTTTTATAGGGGATAACACCTAATTTGCATACTTCTAGTACGTTCCGAGCCGATATCCACTGCACCACAACGCACATCTGTTGTGCGTTGTGGTGCAGTGAATAGCGACTCAGAACCACAAATCGGGGAGCCGATTTCGAATTCCAGTTGAATTACTTGCATTCACTTACTAGCAAATACCCTTGGAAAAGGTATTAATCCGTCTCTTCCTTCCAGTTATGGGTTAAATAACAGGACAGATTGGGTTCTATAGCCTTGGCTGGCAACCAATCTACCGCAGAAAGCAATGGCAACCTAGTGCGGGATAATCTTTTGCCCAGTCAGTCATGTCTCTAAAGATATACGATCACCCAAACGTGTATCACGTATGGCACTTAACTGATTGATTTAAATTTAGTTAATTTCTTTTCGCGAATTACGTATATTGAGTTTATTTCGTTTGTTTTGTTTTTACGATATTACTGAGTTAGATGAGACCTTGATTTTATTTTTTTTAGTTTATTTTTTTTATATTATCGTGATGTACAAGCTCCTAATTTTTGTTTATTTACTTATTTTCTAGATTATCGAAATGTACGGGCTCCTAATTTTGTTATGTTTTTTAGCTTCGGACGAGACCCCTTTTTGTTACGATATTAGAATCGGACGAGCCCTCAATTTTGCTATGCTTTAGCTTCGGAGGATTTTATTTGTTGCATATGTGTGTGTGTGTGTGTGTGTGTGTGTGTGTGTGTGTGTGTGTGTGTGCATAAAGACAAAAGCAAACCTTTCTATACCAACGTATTTCGTCCCATGGGGAAAGCGTTATTAGGGTAAATGTAACGATTTTATTTTGCAACATTTATTTTTAAACAGAAATATTTTAAAAATAAAATCCCTACATTTACCATGATAAATTCACTCATGCGACGAAACGAGTTGGTAAAGAAGAGTTTGTTTTTTGTCCTTTTACTTCCTCTTTTTACTGTTATATTTTATCTATAAATAAATTTTTGCACATACACGCGCGCATACATGCACGCACGCACACGCACGCACACACATACATGCAAATACACACAAATACCCCTCCACCACACACACACACACACACACACACACACACACACACATAAAGACACGCACACTGTCACTTATATTTTCGTGGAAGACCGTAGTGAAGTGATCTGTCTGCCGAAAGCTTACCATTTGGTGCGTTTCGTTGTTAGTCAATATCCAGTAAGAAAATTTTGCAGATGATTACTACTATCGTAAAAACTTAGGTTCTCACTGGTTACCCCACATTTGTGGCCTTCAGTTGGACGCAACTAATTAAGTAACTATTTACTTTATTAAAACGTGTTCAATTTACTGAAGGCAGACTGATATATAGCGTTTTTCATTACTTTTAAAATCTCCGTTTATATAATAGTAAATTTTATCATCCACTTAGTGGCGTGGAGATATTTGATGATGCACGAGGCCAACTGTTTGATTGCATGTCCCTAAGAATGAAGTAGGAAACCCTACAGAGCCTAGTATTGAGAAATGTAAGAAAGGGAGACATTAACTGCAGCTTCTGGGACAGAAGGGCGCTGGTCCAACGAAGTTAACAAAGATAATTTCTAATTTAAAAAATTAAATTTTCATTTCACTCTTTGATTGGATGCCCTCCCGATGTCGCACCCTCTGACCTTACTTATTCACGTTACCGCACCCACCTAGTTAGTTTTGCCGGTTACTTTACCTTACAGACAGTACATCTTTATTAGTTTATTTAACAAAACTGAACAAACACTGACAAATCTTAACTACATTGTGAAGTAAAATAAACCCAGGTCTATAGTGATTAAAATAACGTGTTGAATATAAACGGAAATATTTAGATGCAAAGTAACAAAATAGATAGCTGAAATGTCTCTTTGTTTCAAGTGAATAAAAAATAATGTCGGGTTTTTGGTCTGAGTAAAATATTATCCCCAAAAATTTATTATAAATTTATAATTGATACCAATACTTTAAAACCAATTATTAATAATAAACCGATAAATAAAACCGATTAAAAAAAGAACTCTATAAATAATACCGAATAAACGTATAATTTAATACCGTATATAGTTTATACTATATACATTGTACATTGGACAACCATCTACACAAACGTCATTGAACCAATCTTCAGAAACACCAATATACAGGTTGACTATCCTGGGTTCGGTTCGAAATTCAAACAAGAAGAAAACTGGAGAGTACAACAACCGAAACGGTGTGAATATGACCATAAAGACAAGGAAAGCAGACCGAACAATGTAAATAGTATAAATAGTTACAATACCTCATTTCAGAAATATAGACAAACTTATAGTTAATACTGACTAGCAGTATAGCCTGGCGTTGCTCGGGTGTAATGAAAGCTTTAAAACTAATCCATGGTCCTGGATTGAATCTTTGGACGTTGGCATGAAAGACTAAAAAGCAATAGTTGTTTCCAGTTAAAGCGAAACTGTAGACTGGAAAAAAAATGAATGGATGTAAGTCAAATTTTGATTTTCTGGTATCGATATCAAATTTTCTGCACTATTGTAAGAACTGCAACTTTGAAAGTTCTGAATATCGTTTCTTATGTCTTTATCTATGAGTGTATCAAATTTGATTAAAATCGGACCACTCCTTCTATAACCCGATTTTTTCGATTATCAATTTTCGATATTTATCGGGGGTACCTCGACACAAAACCTAGCTAAGAACACTCGCAGACGCTTATAGTACAACTGTGTAAATTTTCAAGAAAATCGGTTCAGCCGTTTCGGAGTCTATAGGTAACGGATGGACACACACACACACACACACACACACACACACACACACACACACACACACAGACAAAGTTCCATTTATATATAAGTTTAGATTTTTATAAACCTATAATTAATACTGGATTATATTTGTGAAATTTCTAATTAAACCCCATAATTAATACCAGATTATTTTCTTCTATATGACGTGTCCATTCAGGACGTAAGCGAGTGTGGCTTTCCACAATTTCCTATTTTTTGTAACTCTTAATAAATTGCGTCTTTTTGTTATCTCTCTTAAACCTTACTTCGCCATCCATTTACTAAAGTTCGCTAGGTAGGTTATGCATTGCTCTCCTCTGTTCGTCTTGCCTTCAACCTTTTCTGTGAGTGTCATATTTTCTAAGTCATCTTTCCTGATTATGCGCTATAGAAATGTCAACTGCCTCTTCCTGATGTTAAGTATAAGTGTCCATTTTGTTTCTCCTATCTCTAAAACTTCCTCGCTGTCCTCACGTTCGGTCAATGGTATTCCCAGCATCCTTCTGTAGAACTGAATTTCTGTTACTTCAAGTCTCTTCTTCAACTGTGAGAGATCTATAATTAATAGTGGATATTCATTATAATTTTTGTAAATAATAACGGATGTTATTGTGGGTTAAATTTTCCGAATCATTTTCATTACATCCAAATTAAAAGTTGATTAATTCCCATGAAGTCCTTTTGATTTTAAAAAAGTTATTTAGCCATACAATTAGTATGAATGATATACAAAATATAATTTTCCACTTTTAAAAATTATTATTTTTCTCAAATTCTCAAATTCCTTCGCCCTGGCATTTCTTAATTCATGTTAGTCTCTAAAATATTTCCGCATGTGCTGTGTGATTGTCGTGGTAACAATGATGACCAAAATAAGGTTCGTGCGTTTCGTCTTCCCCAAAATCAGAATGAGCGAGAAGAAAAGTTAAAGGCTATACCTCGAGACAACACCCCTAACAAACCAAAGGCTGTTGCTTGCGAAAGGCATTTTCCATTTGATTATGAAACAGTGGTTATTAGAGGCAAAGTACGACCCAGAAATCCACCATTAATATTTGATACTTTGCCATCAAGTGTATTAGTTAAACATCAACCAAAACCATGAGCAACAGATAAAATTTCTACTTCTGTACGAAATATCCTTACCTGACATATTTTGTGTCGGGTGGAGACCAAAAATAATCTCTCAGTTACGTCTCTGTCCTCGAAGACAGAGTGCGGCTCAGTTGTAGCTCCGTCCGCGAGGGCAGAGGTTCAGCTGAGAAAAAACTTATTACTGAGTAGGTGCCCGGTCTCGGGGAACAGTCTCTCAGGGAACAGTGTCCCGCCACTGTGACACTCCATTGCACCAGAGGGGTGGACCAGGTGCTCGTCACCGGGCCCAGCTCTATCGGCGGTTGAAGAGAATGAGGAATTTATGTTCCTTTTCTCCCGTCTGTACGCGGTCGGGCTTCCCACGTTAAAAAAGACCTTGTGTCACTTCTCGCTCCAGTAAGGGAGTAGGGTAAATATACACTTCTGTACGAAATCTGCAAAATGATGAGTTGGCACAGTTTCTAGAAAAAAACAAAATCCTCACTTTTAAAAAATTGTATCTGAATGTTGATCGACATGATTTTATGTCAGTAGTTACATGCTATAAATCAAACAATCAGATGTTCATCTAATCTGGTGGTTTTTTTCGCTGAGAGTATACTAATATTTTTAATTAAAATTTTTGAAAACTTGAGATTCGAATGCTGCCATGCTGGTATATATACAGCAATTTTTTCTATTTCAAAATGTCGAATATTAGTGTTTCAGCACTGGTCACAAACCAATGAAACAATTCGTTAGAGGACCTCAAGTGGAATGACTATATCGAATCCATTGCTAAATCCGCTGCTAAGAAGGTCGGTTCACTGTGCAGGGCCAGGAAGTTTTTCCCGTTTGAGCCCATCCTGCATATATATAAATCTACCATCTGCCCGTGTATTGAATACTGCTGCGACATCTGGTCGGGTGCCCCTGCTATTCACCTCGGTGTTCTTGACAAAATCCAACGGAGAATCAGTGATCGATACCGACTTGGCAGCTCGGCTGCAGTCGCTATCTCACCGGCGTGACTTGGCTTCCCTGTGCCTCTTCTATAATACTTTCACGGCGTCTGCTCCCATGAACTTAGCTCAGTGGCGCCCCCTAGGTATGAATTTACACGAGTTGTTAGATTAGCAACTAGGTCCCACCCATTTATAGTGAAACCGATAAAATGTAACCGCAATTTCTACTCTAAAAGTTTTTTTTCACGCACTTTCCGTCTGTGGAATTTCCTACCATATACTTGCTTCCCCGACAGCTACAATCTCCAGGAATTTAAATGTAAGGTCAATAGACATCTCCTATCTTATTAGCTCGCATCCGTGCTCTCAAACTCTTATATCATCTACTCCACCCCCACTCTCGGTATTCTCATCCGTCTATTAACATCCTCCTGACATTTCGTATAACTAACCCCTCTTTGATATCACATTCCGCTACGTAACCCCCTGCGCAGCAGTGGCAATAGAATGCCTTGCATGGGGTGAAATGATTAAAATAAAAACTTAAAAATTGATAAAAAGAAACAAATGTTTTGCTACCACAAGAATTGGGACAAACATGACGATTCTGATATTCTCATCAAGGCAGTTGAATATTTTGTCACATATCGCTCATTATATAGCAGACTTCAGAATGCTTTTAAGTTACCCAGTGTGAGGACATTATCAGTTTTGATATCAAATGTCTCAAAATTAAATAACTTTAACTTTCTTGATATATTTAATTCTTCTTCTATGTGCCTTGTCCTTTCACGATATAGGTGATCATGGCCTTCCACGTCTTCCTGTCCCTGGTGACTCTTAGCACGCTTTGTCCTGTAACACCACACAAGCCCTGTTTTATCCACCTGCTCAGGCCCTTCAAATAATGTTATCCGATGCTTTCCTCTGTCTCTTTTACCTCTATCTGGCCTGTTAGTATCAGGGTCTCTAAGCCTTCCTTCCTCATTACATGTCTCAGGAACTTTAGTTGTCTCTTTCCGATGCTCAATATTAGTTTTCTTTTCGTTTCCATTCTTTCCAAAACCTCATCATTGCTCACATGATCGGTCCATGATATCCGCAGCATCCTTCTGTAGAACCACATTTCGGTTGCTGCAAGTTTTTCCTTCATCTTTGATGATATTGTCCAGCATTCACTGCCTTATTGAAGAACTGACATCACATAGCAATCCAGTACTCTTTTTTTGTTTCTAGTGAAATTTTCCTGTTTCTTAATACTTTACTCAGGTTCTGGAACGCGTCCTTTGACATGCCAGTTCGCCTTCGGATACACAATTTTGTAAAATTTATTGAACATGCTTTTGGATTGTATTATAGAATTTTATATTTTCTGTAATCAATTAGTATAAAAAAGTAAACCATTATTTTTAAAATCAACTAAAAATGACTAATTTATCGGAAATTGCAATATTTTGTGCATTCATTATTTTATGGCAAAGGAGGTTATTTTTTATTCTTTCTTTGTACATTTATATTTATGGAAATATTTCCAATAATTGTAAGCTACGTTTTAATATTATGTATAGTTGAATATTACTGAACGTTACTAACAAGATGGTATTTAGTTGTAATTTAGTTCTCCCCCTATCTACCCGCCGTCATGGACCCTAGTTACATTGTCGCCAGGCCTGAGTTAAGGATCACCTTAATATGTATATATATATATATATATATATACAAAGAATCTCAAGCTAGCCAAAACCTACCGCGGTTTCACACTACGGCTCGTCAGGGCAAAGGCAAAACCAAAGATTAACCAAATAAATAGACAACCACCAAGACAAGGACGAGCCATACCAGCACCAAAAAAAAGGGGGGGGGGGGTAAGGAAAAAAAAAACAAAAAAAAAACCCCAATAAATAAATAAATAAATAAATAAATAAATATATAAAATAAACTCGAAAAAATAAACTCGTAAAAAAAAAAAAAAAAAATATAACATACGCTAACACACTAAGCAAGGAATTTAAGCTTATGAAATTTACATTTGTTTAGGATTTCTGTTTTAGCATTAAGCAGATTATAGGCGGGTTCGAACACGGCTATCGCTAATTTTTCCTCACCACATAAATTACAGAATTTACTGCCTTTATTGTAATCGGAACATTTTTTTATTATTTCCCATTTCAATATGGGGTCTTTTTTAGTTTTAGTTTTTATGTCCCATATATAATTAGATAAGGTCGTACTGTGTCTATACTTCTCATTTTTAAATGAGGTCTTATGATTATAAAACCTAATTTTAAACGAATCATGTGTAGCCCCTATGTACGTTTTAGGGTGTTTATCATTCTCGTTTTTATAAACTTTAACCCTATAGACTACATTAAATTGGTTACAATTACCTCTAATGGGACACTCAGTTTTTATTTTACAATTACAATTATTATTAGTAGTGTCTTTAATAGTAGTACTATTTTTCAGTTTTCTTTTGTTACTATTATTAATGATTTTGCCAATATTCGGCAAACAAGAGTAACTGAGTTTAATTGTGTTTCTGTTAAATATTTTTTTAAGTTGGCTATCATGACTAAAATGTTTATCTATATGATTGAAGAACATTTTACCAATTTTAGATTTAACTTCCTTGTTACAGGGGGGGTTAAACCATATTATGTTTCTGGATCTATTGTTATTTTTGCTTTTATCGCTATTTTGGTTTAAAAATTTAAGGGCCTGGGAATGTCCACTTTTTATAAGTGCAGACTGGTAAATTTTCTTATATTTATCAAAAATTTCACCATTAGATGAATTGGTGGACAATCTATATGATATACCATTAGGAATACTCTTAAGTATATGGGCTGGGTGGTTAGAACTCTTGTTAACATATTTAGGGATGTAGTTATTTTTAATGTAAGGTGTTATATATCCATTATTTAAATTTAACGTAATATCCAAATAGTTAACGATCTTAATGTTATACTCTATTTCAATATCGAAACCGTATGATTTAAAAAATTTTTGTAAATCCTTTCTAATTTTATCACCTATTTTAGGTGTACAGTAATCTACTATAATTAAGCCATCATCCCGGTATAAACCGTGATTATGGAAATCTATAATAGCGTTTAGTTTATGAAGCAGTAAGCAACCGGTCAGCTCCGCCACCTCCGCACCATCATATGCCCCCATAGGATTATCAAATCCCTGGGCATCAGTTTTTTTACCCATATTTCATCATTGTAGTATAAAAGGGTTTTACGGCAGTGCCAAATTATCTCTAATTCTGCTTCAGTGATATCATTATATTCTTTAGCTAATGATAAGGCCTCAGAAAGTAGCTCAGCCGTTATAGAGGGGTAGAAGTCTTTAATATCGAATTTAACAAAGGCAGATTTCTTATTAATTTTTAGAGTTTTAAACCACTTAATACAATCGCCTGTAGACTTCCACTGGTTAATATTGAGGAACATTCTTAAATTGTTACAGATCTTTTGGATAATAATCTTACTTATTTTTCCGAGTTCTGTTTTAGTGGGGTTAAGAAGTCTGAATTCAGGGTGGTTAGGGAACGAACTTTTATGATCTTTAACCGTTAAAAAACAATTTTTTAGGGTTAATTTTTCCACCCTATTGAGTAGATTAAATTTAGCTACTAATGAAGTAGCCTCCTTATTCAAATTCGAAATAATATCAGGTGCTATTTTTTTATAATGCTTGGTCACAGAATTTTTTAATTCACTATTATATTGCGTTTTAGACATAGAATATATATTACTCGACTTATCACCTTTTATATAAATATCACTCTTTTTACTTAAAAAAAAGAGTATATATATATATATATATATATATATATATATATCCGCAGATATATTGCAGATTGGGGTTTGTCGGCGACTCTACCTCTGAGCTATGGGCGCTCGGTAGAAGGAGGCAGATTTTAGCATGTGATATACCATGTAAACATACGCCAGTTAGTGTTCTAATTCATTACTGAATGAACGATGCGGAGATGCTAGAGTTGCTACTGTTTTTTCAAAGTCTACGATTCTTCCAGAGTGCTCAATCAGGGTCTGAGAGAGTAAATAGTCAATGAAACCTGCATATATATATATATATATATATATATATATATATATATATATATATATATATGCAGGTTTCATTGAAAATGACAGACAAGTTATTATCATTAAGTTTTATATATATACATTTTTTATGTTCTTATAATTTTTTGTTTTCAGATTTCAAATTATATAAAAATTATCTGAAGTTTTTATATTTTCGAGCGTTTTTGGCTATACTTTCAGCCATTATCATAACTGAATTTTGTTTTACTTTTAATTAAATATGTGTCAAGCTTATGCATATAGTCATGTGTATGTTCTGTTCGGAACACGGTAAACACATTGTTATCGTGTTCATAATTGATATTATTAAGTGTAGGATTTTTTTAAAAATTAGTAATGCCTCCATCATTTTTAATCTTCTTTTGCATGTAGATTATGCTATTTTGTATGTACAAATCGTATCACGGATAGGTATTAGTCGATCTCCACTTGTGTTTAAATGAGATCCGAAATAGTCTTCTTGACAATACATACATAATAGCATCATTCACATGATATCAACACGGATAATAATCTTTATATGGTCTATAGAATGATAGGATAATTGACAAATATGTTTATAATTTTAATGTTTCATAATTAAGCTTCATAATTAAGCTTCATAAAGCTTAAATCAAAGCGAAACATTTAAAATTTATAAACCTGTTCTCTTTGTTGTTTATCACACACACACACACACACACACACACACACACACACACACACACACATATATATATATATATATATATATATATACATATATAATTGAGGTCAACACCGAGCGGTTGCATTATCACGCTTAAAGGAAATCTTCAGGCCAAGTAGTCACCCATCTGGGCACTGACCAGGCCCCATGTATAGTTACTGAGTTGAACTTTAACAATAAATAAGAAATTAAATTACAAATTAAACTAAAATACAAATAAAAAATTTATTTTTCTTTGTTGCGTAGAAAAATAAATTTGCAAGGGGTGTGTAAGTTTTGAAACAAATCGGATGAAATATGTGGAAGTGTATGTTAATAGATATCAGTGAGGATAGACACACAGATCTCATTTTTAAACATATGCACCCCCCATATATATATATATATATATATATACATATAAAATAGCACATTGATGTACTATCCAGATAAATTCCGATAGAAACGGACTCAAAAGAACTTAATGTTAAATTCATTTATTTAATTTAATAGAGTAATATAATTTAGAAAATATTTTTGATTCACTGCAATTTCAATGGGTAATACTTATTTCACCGAATAATTGCGGCCCGTCAGACCCAAATGGTACAACAGTTGATCCTCAAAATATCCCCAAAAGAAATGTTTTTACACAGACGCTCACATGTCCATATTTAGAATAGACATTTGTAACGGTAATTTACAAAATATTTCTCGCTCATTTAAAAAGAACCCCAAAGAACAGAAAAAAAAAACAAGGATAAAGAAAAAAGTAGATGATTGATTAATGGAAAGAAGAGAAAAAAGAATAGTAGAAAGAAAAAAGAAAGGACAAGGAAAAAAATAAAAATAAAATAAACAGTATCGAGAGAAATAAAATGTTAACTTCATGTATCGAAATAACGTCTCCAACGACTCGTCTGCTTTCTTAGAAAAACATGACATGGAAAATTTAACATTGAAATTTAGTTTAAAATATAATGGGATATATTTACGGTACAAAAATAAATTGTACATCATAATTTTAATACAATTTGAAGACATAACTACTATTACTATTATTTTAAAAATTCATATTAATTTAAAAATTCAGTTAAAATAATTAAGATTACTAAAAAATAGAAAATAAAAATTATAATTAAATATAGAAAAAGGAAAAGTTAAGTTAGAAAGATAAACTTAAAAAAAGAGAGAAAAAAATAAAAAATAAAAAGAAAGAAAGAAAAAGCATGAGAGCGATTATTATAGATAAAAAAGAATTTAAAATAATTAAAAATAAACGTCTTAGATCGAAACCGACGTCTATTACACATATATTTATTCTTAAAAACGCGATATGGGATATACGCTTAAATTAAAATATACCTACTTTGGGGTATATTTATGGTGAAAAATAAATCATAAATCATACATCCTAATATAAATTACAATATAAACATTAGTAGTAATTTATTATAAGTAAAAACACTTTTTAAGAAAAAATAGATAAGATATTAAAATACAACTTAAAAAACCTCTTAAATAATAATAATACTATTAATAAATAATAATAATAAAAATAATAATAATAAAAAATAATAATATATTTCTGTATTTATCAAACAAAATTTCTTTAAGACGTTAATAATAATAATAATAATAATAATAACAAATAATAATAATAACAAACAAATAATAATAATAACAAACCTCTGCATGGCCAATATCCAGAACGTGCCAATAAATCCAATGTTGACAAAGTTAATACTCATCGATGGTTACGTGCATCTGGATTAAAGTCTGAAACTGAAGGCTTTATTCTTGCAGCACAAGACCAAAGTCTTTTCACTAGAAACTTCCAGGCAAATATTATGCATAATAATATGGATCCAAAATGCAGGTTTTGTGATAAACACCAAGAAACAATAGACCACCTAATCTCAGGCTGTTCTGTGCTTGCCCCAAATGAATATAAAAATCGCCACGATAGAGTTGGGCAATATTTACATTGGGCAATGTGCAAACATTATGGAAAAGCTATAAACAAACAGTGGTATGAACATCACCCAGCACCGGTTACAGAAATAGAAGATGTAACCATTCTATGGGATTACACCATCTACACAGACAGAAAAATTGAAGCAAACAGGCCAGACATTATTGTTAAAAACCAGAAGGAGAAAACTTGTCTATTAATTGATATGGCTTGTCCAGCGGATTGTAACATAGCAATCAAGGAATTTGAAAAACTGTCAAAATATAAAGACCTGGAAATTGAAATAGAAAAAATGTGGAAATTGAAAACAAGAGTTGTGCCAGTGATAGTAGGTGCACTTGGAATGATAAAAAAATGGAACAAAACAACACATTGAAAGAATCCCTGGAAACCCCAGCTTAAGAGATATACAAAAAATTGTCTTATTACGTACAGCCCACACACTAAGGAAAACTTTATCTATGTAATGCTGGGGATGATAGGGAAGATAGAAAAACATGAAATGGAGCCATAACAACACGCCACTACCTGCCTTAGGTCTCCCCTCAGACTTGGTTGGTAGTGAGACCAAAGCAGAAATCGAAATATGATGAAAAATGACATAATAATAATAAAAATTCTATTAAAAATGAAGAAAAAAGAATCTTAAAAATATAACTATAAATATAATAATTATAAAAATAAAAAACAAAATTAAAAAATATAAAAACTTTTGTGGTAAAATGATATTAACAGTACATTCCAGACTTTTCCCAAAATAAACACCTTTTTAAGTTAAATTAATGTAAATTAAATTAACTTATACTAATTTAAATCGCAATCAAGATTTATCTAGACTATATTATATTTCTTTTTATGTCTGCATTTAAATATTAATTCATTACGCTGATTAAGAGTTCCTTTAGGGTATTATATTTTATGATCATCAATTTTTCCTCCAGGCATAAATTGTTGGGAGTATTAGCGTATTTAATAATCCTCCATCTGACCAGTGGGGTAAATCCTTCATCTTTAATATTCCAGTATTGTTTAGACAGGGCAGTTTGATGTTTCAAGAAGGCGTTGGAAAACGAGTGTCTGTGGTTGTACAGTCTCTGTTTCCAACTACCGCAGATATCCCTATATAAACTCTTTTCATCATCATCATCATCATCATCATCATCATCATCATCATCATCATCATCATCATCATCATCATCATCATTCTGCGGCCTTGACCGAGATTCAAAATCTTATCAGTAGCTGAATACTTGATGGGTTGCCTACCACGGCTTAAGAGAGGCCCATTCACCCTCATTGAGAGAAGGATATCCCGCGCCAGTTTCCCAACCTGGTACTTTTTACAACTTCGCGGTAAATTGCTAGGGTCCTCCCCTGGACAAATAGTGGCTTCATAGACATCTTTTTTGAAATTACACCTGCCATCAACGGGACAATTTGTTTTATTGGTGCAATTACACGAAGGTTTGTCTTCCAAAGGTTTTCTATACAAGTTGCTGAGTAATTTATTATTATGTGAATTACTTATGTTTTGCATATTCTTAGTGGTAGAATAATTAATTTTAAGAGTTTTCTACTGTTTATATATATATATATATATATATATATATATATATATATATATATATTAAACAATAAATTTTGGATCACCTCATTCAGAGAATAGTTTTGGCAGTTTATTTTGGGTTAGCAAGGCAGACAAACGATATCTTCGTCTGCTGAAATAAACTATTTATTTATTGTTTAATAGATATTTGCTCTGTAATTAAATGCAATGAACTCTTTTTTGTGGATCAGTTTTAATATTTTATAATTTTTCATTGTTGTATTATTTACCATGGAAAATCTTCTTACCACGGATTATTTACCGTCACTATATATATATATATATATATATATATATATATATATAGAGAGAGAGAGAGAGAGAGAGAGAGAGAGAGAGTGACAGAGTGAGACAGACAGACAGACAGACAGAGACAGAGAGAGCTAAATAGATACATATATATGCAAGAGTGAATCAATAAGTCTGGATCAGTTATTAGCTGATTTATGATCGGGATAATTCACTATATAGCTTGAGGTCGATAGGATTAATATTGGGTTAAGTGCATGAAAACGAGGAAGAGTGTGTTGTAAAATAAATGCTTTTTATCATTAGACCTACTGATTCTGCATCTATAATTATCTAATCATTAGCAATAAAATAAAATATTTCAATTAACTTATATGTACTTATAATGTCATGTATTTTTATTATTTCCGATATTCGGCTAGTCTCATGGTGAGCTATTTTTCTTTTTTTTTTTTGACGCGTTATTTTCTTGTTATATATTTATTCAGTTATAATTAAATAATTATATCAAAATGTTGTTCAGAACGGCTACTCTTTTAGAAATTTTGTATTAATGCAAGTTCATCTCAGGGTTCTATCCTTGGACATACGTTGTTACATTTTTACATAATCATTTTAACCCAAGCAAAGTAGAACTGTCACTGGTGCGCAGGGGAGTACAGAGAGAGAAAAGCAGCGTATAAGGGATACCGAAAAAAGGATGGGGTTTAGGGAGGTGAATGTGATTTACTGGGTGGGGTAGAAGATCGCAACTGACGTTGCATTTAAACTTTTCGAGATTGTAACTATCAAGGAAGCAAGTATACAGAAGATAGTTCCACCGGCGGGATGTGCGAGAAAAGAAACTGTTGGAGCAGAAGTGAGGACTATTTTACTATTTTGAAGGGAAGGGAGTGTAAACTTGAGGCCAATCTAATAGCACGAGTAAATTCATGTCGTCGGAGAAAGAAGCCCGTCAGAGCAGAAGCCGCGAAAATATTTATAGAAAAGACAGAGCGAAGCCACATTTCGTCGGTGAGACAGTGGCTGAAGGTGAGCTGCAAAGTCAGGATTGATTACGTCGCAGATCCTCCTTTGAATTTTGTCGAGAACCACGAGATGAATAGCAGGAGCACCTGACTAGATATGGCAACAATATTTAATCCCCAGTGACCTTCTGATGTAATAAGTTCTCAACTCAGTGTCTATGCTAATGATGCAACTATTCACGACTGTCTTAATAGTAGGTCTGGTCGGTTTGATAAGGTCAAACCGGCGTGATTGGACGCGCAGCAGGTGGTTCCGTGGCAATTAGGCAAAGTTGAAAAAAGTCGCTAACTTTCGAATCGGTGACCACATTCCGGCGTGATGAGACGCGAGTCAGACGCCTAGCCGTCGACGATGCACAGCCGTAATTGGAGGCGCAGCAGCCGGTTTTGTAGCAATTGGGCAAACTTGTAAATTTCCTGTAATTTGTAATTTGGAACAGCTTGTTAATTTTAATACCTCAAAGACGAAACTGATCTATAGTCAGTGGGGAACACTCATGTTGTTGCATTCAAAAAAGACCTTTCTATAGTCAATTTGAGTGTGTTTATTTCAAATCTAAAGTCGGTTTTTTTTCTGCAAGCTACAGATTTTATACAATTTGACATTTTTATTTATTTTTTAATTTTTCGTTATTATAGGAATTTATAGGAATAGCTTATCAATTTGTTTGTGTATTTTATTCAGGTAGGAATTTGCGTTTGTAACTTTTGCGTTTGTACACTTCATCTGGGCAATCTCGTTTAATGCTCCAGCAGTAGTCAGCCATCATACTTTTGTCCCAGCGCCCTTGGTAGCGTTCTTCCATGACCTTTAGTTTTTCTTGTTCGTCACTTACAGCCCCCAGGTTGTCAGGGAATTTTTCAAAGTGGCTGTTCAAAATATGAAGCTTGATGCTCATGTTGCACCCAACATCACGAAAATCGAGGTGCATTCTGTTCACAAGTTCACTGTAGTTCTCCGCCTTATGGTTTCCAAAGAAGGTCTAATCGACTACCTCAAACGATAACCATGCTGCCTTTTCTAAAGCGGTCATGTTAGCAACAAACTGATCATCACGTATTAGGGTTCGAATCTATGGGCCATCAAACACGCCTGCTTTGATCTTCTTGAATGTTAACCCTGGTAAAGCTGTGATGATATGTTAGAAACATTCACCTTCGGTTTCTAGTGCCTTGACAAATTGCTTCATCAAACCTAGTTTGATGGAAGAGGAGGAAAGATGATCTTATCTCTGCTTACAATTGGATCTTGTATGATATTTGACATGCGTGCTTCAAGGGTGTCACGGATAGACTAGTCCTTCTGGACCCAATGTCTGTCTCGTGCTAGGCTGTCCCAAACAGAGAAAACATGGAAACTTGGTTAACCATCTTTAAGTTTACACAAATGATCCAATTGTGCTCATGATACTTTAATAAGTCCATGACCATTCTCATATCATCATAGTCTTTCCGCAAATGCACTGAGTGACCGACAGGTACTGCTCCATAAACATTGCCATTATGTAAAAGAACACACTTTAGACTACGTTTTGAATAGTAAAAAAATAGTCTAAAAAGAGTCTCCATTCAGCAGGATTATAGTAAGGTACATCAAGTTCTTTGAGAAGCTCTGGGATGTCATGACAGTAAAAAAATGTCTGTCTTCTGAAACGGTCACAAAAAGCTGGTCACGCTTTCTGAAATATGATACATTAACAAAGTGATCCACAAGATTTCTGTCTTGTAATCTTGATGCCAAAAGCTCTGCTGCTTTCTTTGAAAGTCGTAAATCCCACACTAAATCATTCAGGGGAAGAGGCTTGGGGACGAGGAAAGGTTCAGTGTCTGTAGAACAGTTCTCCGATTGTGAACATTTTTCTGACAATTCACTGTCACAATTGTCTTGTTCGCTTGTATCATGTCCAATGTCCTTATCGTCCAATAAAGGCAAGCCTTTAAAAACTGGAACAGGAACTTCTTCAAAGTGCAGAGCAGGCTGAATAGCTGAGGGAATGTTCGGATACGTAATCTTATGTCGGTTTTTCCTCCCAACACCCGTTGTGTTTACCATGCAGAAATAACAGTTACATGGTTGGTAGGTTCGTGCCAAATCATTGGAACTCCAAAAGGCAGACCTTTGCGTTTTCCTTTGGTCCAGTTTCCAAGCATTTCTTCACAATTGTTGCACACAACCTGAGGAGCCCATTGCTTGTCTTGATCACCAAGATGAACTTCAAAATATGCCAGGTAGGCACGCTTGACGAACGAGGATATGTTACGTCTCTGACGATTGAGTGTGTAGCATCCACATATGTAGCAGAAGACATCAGGCTTGTTTTTGCAATGATATCTATTTTTGGAAGCCATGTTTGATCTGAAACAAAATACGAATGGTCAAAATATTAGAAGCTATCTATCTATATATAAGGACGTGAAAATGCTTATATATGGTTTACGCAAGTTCACATTTGTACAATTTCATTAACCTCAAATTTCATACAAACTAGAGCTTGTAGAGAAAAAATAATTTCAGATTTGAAATAAGCGCGTAAAACACCTTCAGAATCAGTTAAAATATCCAATGCAACTCAAAATTACTGAAAAAGTGTTCCCCAGTGTAATCTGAGAAAAACTTTCTGCGTTCCACCAGAATAGCTGATGTTAACTTCCAGGAGAGTGACTCATTGCACTTTCTTCAACTAACCTTCTCTGCTAGCTTGAACAGGAAAGATTATATTAAATCAATAGCTAGGTCTGCTGCTAGGAAAGTTGGTTCACTGTGTTGTACTAGAGAATGTTTCTCTCCAAACTCTATCTTACATATTTATAAGTATACCTGCTTTGAATATTGCTTTAAATATTATATTATGCTATATATGGTTTTGTAATATATTTAAAGATTCTATAAAAAAATCCAAAGAATCTGCAATATTATTGGTCCTGACTAGTATATTGGTTTCTGTCACTTTCCTAATGCTGTAATATAGCTTCCTTGTACCTTTACTATAAATAATTTAATGGTAATTGTTCTGGTGAACCTTCTTCTATGGTACCTAGACTTTATGCGCAATCTACTGAAATTATATATATATATATATATATATATATATATATATATATATAATTTCCGTAAATTTTAATTAAACATGTATAAATGAAGGATTACTGCATAATTCTACTAAATATATATTATAATTCATTTTTATATATATTTATTCAAATAACTATCGATCTGTAATATATAAAGAAGAATTGTATTTAAATCGAATCAACTATGACCTTAAGTGTTGCGAATTTAGTAACTGAAATAATCAACAATATTTATAAAGATAATTATCTATAAAAAATATGTATAAGCTATAAATAATTGAAATATTTTACTAAATTAAATATTTTTAGTGATTTATCTTTGAAACAGTCGTGTTCAGAGACACAAGAACCATCCCAAAAGTTGTGAAGACAACTGGATTTGTGCAGACATTGCTAATTAAAATACTGAAATTTGATTTATTAACAAAATCTAGCAAGAAAAACATCTATTTCATCACAATTTAATGTTTTTTTAATCCTTTCATCCAAGGCATGAAAGGAAGATAAAAATAGATACAAAGTGTGAAAGAATAAGTAAAGGATTATTAAGCAACAAAAAAAAATCAATAATCAAGTAGACAGCAGATAACGATTGACATTGATTTTAAATTTTCCATGATTCATGAAAACAATAAGCCAGTAGAAAGTCCCACAAGCGAGAGTTTCACAAGCGAGAAGAAACTATTCGAAGAGAAATTAGTTAAACCTAGTCAATTCAACTTTAAATTCATGAAATCTCGTTGCCAATCTAGGATCTAGGATTTTCGGCATTGCGCCACATCTAAGCGCGGCTTAGAAAATCAATATATATATATATATATATATGAAGTCTGAACTTGTTTTTTTCAGAAATGCGAATATTTCGCAAAACTGGTCGCTGTACATGTACGAACTTTTCAAAAAGAAAGTGCATACATATATGCACACACACACACACACACACACACACACACACACACACGCACGCACGCACGCACGCACGCACGCACGCACAAACACACACACACATATATAATTATTTAATTACTTAGTTTTGGGTCATGATTAGATTAAACCAGTACACATTTTTTATTTAGAAGTGTTCAATACAATTAAATTGTAAAACTTTTCAATATTTTTAATTTGCAAACTAGTTATTACGCGACCTAGATTTCTACCATGTGGTGACTTTAACTGATTTACAATACGTAATTGCAAATCGCCGGAAGACACCACAGGGTAGAAATCTAGGTCGCATAATAACTCGTTTACAAATGGAATATATATATATATATATATATATATATATATATATATATATATTAGTCATCATTATCCTACGTCGATGCCACGATTTGGAGTTTCATGCGTTACGAAATATTTAGGTGCATATTATAAACTGATCTTTTAAGAGATTTGAATTGAAGTTCAATCGATGTTCATGGGAGTTAAATCTTATGTCAACGTACTATTGTTTAATTTATCAAGAGTAAATTTTAAATACACAAAATTTGATATAAAAAAATTAAAATTAAAATTTTAAATTAAAAAAATTTAAATGTGGGTAGATGAAATCAAAGAGTCGTAGTTCATAATTATTAATAGCAATATTTGTGAAAGAAAGAAAGAAAGAAAGAAAGAAAGGAAGAAAGAAAGAAAGGAAGAAAGAAAGGAAGAAAGAAAGAAAGAGGGAAAGTAAGGGTATGAGAAAGAAAGAAACAAAGGTAAAGGGCGATCTGTATCAGTCAGGATGTAAGAACTAAGTATTTTTTCTATGGCAACATGTAGCCATTAATTCATTACTTTTGTTAAGTAGATAAGGATTATTTGTATGATTTAAGATGATAAGTTTTTCTAAAAGACGTAAGTTACATCTGTCTTCTTTTTTATTATAAGATTTGATTTTAGCGACTATATTCCAGGTAGTAATTGGTTTGTTGTTTTTTAATTTCCAATAATATACGGATAAACAATGCTTTTGCTGTATTTCCTGTTGTGTAAAGGCACTATGTGGTTATTGAAGTGATATTTCCACATGTTAGCTGTTGCTCCAAAATAAAATTTAAAATCATCATCATCTGAATACTTTCGGATATACACTGGCTATTAAATAGGCAGGTTTTATTTTTTTGGCAGTTGCAGTTATTTTTAGGAGGATCATTATTATTAACAGTAGAGTAACTGATATTATTCAGATGGGCCAAGTATTTATTTGATATCATATAATGCGTAATATGTTTATGTTACGAAATCTATTTATCTATGTTCTTAACGCAACTATAACTAACTTTAACATTGTTTTTGTAGAAAATCTTGTTTAGTGTGGGCGAATAGTAGAAATGTTTGTGAATTAAATTTAGAAAGAATTTTCTAATGTTTGTTTGGACATTATGGCTGAAGGGTGGGTTAAATCAATAATGTTACGTTTACGTAGATTTTGCTTATTTCTGCCTACTTTATGTTTTACTAGTGTTGAGCTTACTTTTTCTAAAGTATTAATGTATTGCATTTTAGACTTGTCAAAAACTTCCTCATTACTTTTACTCCCTATTGATGTAATTGTGATTGTGTGAATCATTAGCGTACGGTTTGTACAGACCATTGTTCAATTCAAAGGTTACATATAAGAAATTTACGACTTTATCGTTAGTGGTGGTAGTTATGTTAAGATTGTGGGTCTTGACAATTGTGGGATTTAGGTTTTTCATAATTTTAATATTTTTTAAATTAAAATTTTAATTGTATTTTTTTTTATCTCCGTGTAATTTTTGTTTATTAAAATTTTGCTCTTGTTAAATTAACAGATAATACCCTAACATTATAAGATTTATCTCAATGGACATTGAGTAAAAATAAATTAAAATCTCTTAAACTGTCAGTTCATGATATGCACCTGATGATTTTGTAACGCATGAATTTCAACGGAGGATAATATGTATATTTATTAATATATATAATAGCTCTGTTTATACAACACTTAGCACTGTTTTATTAACACTTGAATAATCTAAACATATTTATAAATGGATCTTTGTCAGTGCGTGTGTGTGTCTGTGTGTATCCGTTACCTATAGACTCCGAAACGGTTGAACAGATTTCCTTGAAAATTTACACAGTTGTACTATAAGAGTCTGCGAGTGTTCTTAGCTAGGTGTTATGTCGAGGTGCCCCCGATAAATATCGAAAATCGATAATCGGAAAAATCGGGTTATAGAAGGAGTGGTCCGATTTTAATCAAATTTAATACACTCATAGATAAAGACATAAGAAATGATATTCAGAAGTTTCAAGGTTGCAGTTCTTACAATAGTGGAAAAAATCGATAATATATATATATAAAAGCTTTCATTTCACCCGAGCAACGCCTTTCTATACTGCTAGTATTTTTATATGTGTGTATTCCCATATGTATACTTATTAATCACATGACTATATATATATATATATATATATATATATATAGCCATGTGAATTCATATATATATATATATATATATATATATATATATATATATATATGCATATTAAATAAATGATTTATCCGACATTATTTCTTGTAATAATAAAAGTTATTTCTTTAGTGGGTGCCCATACTTCTCAATCTTGGTCAGTTTTATCAATTTCATTTCTATGAATATAAAAACAATACTGGGATAGTTACTTAAATACGTGTACCCACTAAAAGTAACATTGATTGAATAATTCGTTTTCTGTGGCTTTGAACACTTTGCAGGTTGTTTTGCAGGTTATTTAAAAACAGAGATATTAAACTGTCAAACTAGAAAAATATTTTGTGGAAAAGGTTTTGTGCCTGATGAGATAATAGACAAAACGTGACACACGAAAACTTTTTCAACTTTGTCATATATATTTCTTCTTGAACTATTCTTTATATAAAAAAATGTATATATCTTTATCACACACACACACACACACACACACACACACACACACACACACACACACACACACACACAACATACATATATATATATATATATATATATATATATATATATATATATATATCTGATTATTCCCTTGGCAGTATTGATAACATTGAACATTGAATGTAAAATAATCGCTCTAACTCGATTCATCAATTTCAAATCAATTCAACTGCATTTGTAGTAAACATTTCGGAAAGATCTTTAGCTGTCCAGCCAAGAAACTCATCTCTTCGACGCCATTTGAAAAGAGTCAAGATATTTGTTTGACTCCTATTTGAAAAAAGCACTCTTTCTTCTTTAAATCATACCCGTTACTTGTCATATTCTATGGTTATTCTCTTGTTTTCCCCTTACTCTCCATTTTTTCTATACTCCATTCGGGTTTCACTATACACGATTTTCTTAACTATCATGACCCCACCATGCTACCACGCCTAATTAATCGAATTGCCCGATAGCTTATGGTAATTGCTCACTGTCGTCTATTCATTTCCAAACTTGCCTGATCTTTCCAGTGACCGTTTTTTTTCATGTATATGTGTGTCTCCGAGCACACACACACACACACACACACACACACACACACACACACACACACACACACACACACACACACATTCATGTTACGTATATATATATGTATATATATATATATAGTGATGATCATCCACGTATACTGTCTTAATATGTATAGGAAAGAATATTAATAAAAAGTTTTGAATTTAAAAATGTACTTTTTTTGAACAGTATTTGTTTATTTTTATTATATTTTATATTTCAGACCGCCCTCGGTCCTTCATCAGAAACAAGTGATTTTTAAATTTGAATTAGAAACGTATTTCACGATAGCGTTCGGATATTTTTTGTTTACATCACGTGGTGTGTTTGTTCACAACATGCGGCACGTCCGTAGAGAAAGTCTGTTTGTTTTAGATAAAAATTTCTTGGAATATCTGAAAAAAATTTTTTAGCTATTGAAATATTTGTAAAGATTCAACACACCTAAGTCCCTATTTAACCCTTGCTTGTGTGTATTTAATTTTAAAATCCAGTATGTTTCTTTCTTTCTGCGTGTGTATGTAGAACTAAAATTGGAGTCTATTAGTAAACATTTGCAATTTTCTAAAGTATGATCAGGTTGATTAAAATGGGCTGCAATTGGGGAGTATACATTTTTTTGTCGTATATTTAGTTTGTGATTATTGAAGCGAAATCTAAAGCTATTACCGGATTCGCCGATATATCCACTGTTGGGGCAAATTGAGCAGAAGAGAAAGTAGATGATGTTTTTGCTGTCACAAGTAAGGTTTGGTGGGTGTAATTTTATTTTGGTGTTGGGTACAGAGAATGTTTTGTCTGTTATTAAATGTTTACAAATTAAACAGCGAGGCTTTCCACATTTTAAATTCCCTGATAGGTTTGTATTATTTAAATATTTGTTAGAAGTGAGGATAGTTGATAGGTTGGGTGTTTGTTTCTTTGCATTTATGGGTGGTTTATCGAAAATGTCTTTGATGTTTTTGTTTGATTGGAGGTTCCTGTAATCATTTTTTAAATTTTTGATAAGTGTGTAGGAATATTGATTATGGTTAAAAACCATGGGAATTCGGTTGTTATCTTTTCGTTTTTTGTATGTGAGAAGTGTGCTACGATCTATGTGGATGGTTTTATGTAGTGCTTCTAAATTTTCTAAACAACATTAACAACCTAACAAAACAGTTTCTAAAATGTAAATATCCAATAAAAATAATAAAGGAAGCATTCCCATGGTTTTTAACCATAATCAATATTCCTACACACTTATCAAAAATTTAAAAAATGATTACAGGAACCTCCAATCAAACAAAAACATCAAAGACATTTTCGATAAACCACCCATAAATGCAAAGAAACAAACACCCAACCTATCAACTATCCTCACTTCTAACAAATATTTAAATAATACAAACCTATCAGGGAATTTAAAATGTGGAAAGCCTCGCTGTTTAATTTGTAAACATTTAATAACAGACAAAACATTCTCTGTACCCAACACCAAAATAAAATTACACCCACCAAACCTTACTTGTGACAGCAAAAACATCATCTACTTTCTCTTCTGCTCAATTTGCCCCAACAGTGGATATATCGGCGAATCCGGTAATAGCTTTAGATTTCGCTTCAATAATCACAAACTAAATATACGACAAAAAAATGTATACTCCCCAATTGCAGCCCATTTTAATCAACCTGATCATACTTTAGAAAATTGCAAATGTTTACTAATAGACTCCAATTTTAGTTCTACATACACACGCAGAAAGAAAGAAACATACTGGATTTTAAAATTAAATACACACAAGCTAGGGTTAAATAGGGACTTAGGTGTGTTGAATCTTTACAAATATTTCAATAGCTAAAAAATTTTTTTCAGATATTCCAAGAAATTTTTATCTAAAACAAACAGACTTTCTCTACAGACGTGCCGCATGTTGTGAACAAACACACCACGTGATGTAAACAAAAAATATCCGAACGCTATCGTGAAATACGTTTCTAATTCAAATTTAAAAATCACTTGTTTCTGATGAAGGACCGAGGGCGGTCTGAAATATAAAATATAATAAAAATAAACAAATACTGTTCAAAAAAAGTACATTTTTAAATTCAAAACTTTTTATTAATATTCTTTCCTATATATATATATATATATATATATATATATATAATTATATAGTTATGAATTAATTGTATATTGCGACACGGAAATTTCTGTTTAAATGTAAATCATCTGTACAGCCAACATTTACATTTAAATGTAAATCATCCGTACAACCAACATTTAAATGTAAATCATCTGTACAACCAACATTAAACATTGTCTGATGAAAAGAATCTATCTCGAAACATAGAAATTTCCGTGTCGCAATGTATAAAATAAATGCCGGGGCACGCAAAATAGTAAAACCATGAGTCCTTTTCACCTGGAATTATATATATATATATATCATTGTTGGGTAAAAGCTGAAGAACATTCTTCCTAGCCTCGACTTTTTGCTAAGTTTTGCGAAGTTTTTGTATATGCTCATACATATGGGGCTACCTAACGAGAACAACATGTCTGGCAGTGAATGTTGGATAATCTCAGCAGAGAAAACATAAGCCAACAGAAATGTGGTTTTATAGAAGGATACTGATTATTCTATATGCTGAATGCAGATGTAACGATGAAGTCTTAATGAAAATGGTAACAAAAAGAACACTTATACACAGAATCAGAAAGAGGCAGCTTAAATTTTTGTGACACATAATGAAGAAGGAGAATTTGGGAAATTTAACACTCGCAGGGAGAGGACAAGAGACATAGGAAAGAAAGCAGGCTACCAATATATTTGTTTTAACCAATATATTTCGTAACTAAAATTATTTGGTTTATTAAGCAAAAAGAACTAAAATTTCTTTTATTTTGAACATTTTCGTAGTAACTTTATCAAGCAAAATAGATACATCTCGTTTTGTAATATCATCGATTGGGCAACTCATAAGCCCATTCTACCAACGTGCTTCCTCTTTGATACAACTCTGGTACACCCTTCTAAATTTATTTTCCTATGAGACATCTCGCTCGAAGTTAGTATGAGCCCCATTTACAGCTGAGAATTTAAAGATTAACCTGTCTTCATGCCTGAGCCAAAACCATCCAACAGTCATTTGTCTACTGTCAAGCTGTCTATACATGAGGACCTTATATATATATATATATATATATATATATTCAGGGTCATTAAATTACGCTTAAATTACGCAAAAATGAAAATAACACTGATATCTTATTATAATAGATAAGTTTACCAAAATTACTCAAAAGATATCTTGAAATACTAAAGAATAAATTTATTCAATAAAATCGCTTTAACCACGGCTTCCAGACAACTTCGGAATCTCCTGCAAATGGAAGAAGTAACATCAGTTCTTACAATGTATAGCTGCCAACCAGAGGAAAATCCCTAATTGCGACCTATGAATTTGAGAAACCAATCTCAATATCTGGGAATTATTTTTAACAAGGGACAGAGAATTTGATTTCGATATTCGAAGGTGCATTGCGATATCAAAAGTGGCTTCTAAAACAGATGTAGAGTATAAGAAAAAGGAACATTTGTATCAGAAATGAAGAAAAGAGTGCTGAACTGCTAGCAATATTTGTCCTGGGATATGCCAAGTCAATTTCTAACAGGTGAAAAAGAGACTTCAGTTAACAGAAATGTGGTTTTAAAGATAGATTCTGGGAATACAGTAAACTGAACATTTGAGTCATGGGGACGTTTTAAGGAAAATAGAAACAAAAAACGTTTGTATTTAAAATAAAAATAACAGTTGAAATTACTAAAGCACATAATGAAGAAAAAGGGCTTAGAGAATTTGACACTCCGATATTGAAGACAAGCGGGTCAAATGAAACAGAGTGTAAGCTACTTAAAGATCTTGTGTAAAAAGAGGACGGAACTGGGACTGGGAGAGATGGTGAAAAAACAAACCTACAAAGGATATGGTTATGTGGTGATCTTTGATCGTCTCCGAGTTGATCGCCTACGGCATATAGAAGTAGAAGATTTTACATAGAATCTCAAACCATATTTGGGAATTTACATCTTTTCTTAGGGGTATACAAGTAGCATAACTAACATCGGTTCGGAAAGTAGAATCAGTGAAATGAGTTTAAATTCTGAATTAGTCTGTTGCGTTAATGCTCTTGAGAAAGGCCCGAAGCCATCTTTTCTCGCACCAGCTATAACAGGCTAGATATCACTCTCTAGACTTGGGAGGCAGCCACTCTCATAAAAGGACAATTCAATCTATGGAGAAGGAAACTGGAAAATACTATCTTTCCCAATAAAGCAATTCACAATGGAATTTCATGATTACATTTGTCCTGAAGATACACAGAATAAAAATTCTTTTTAATTGCTCCATGTGTTGAGGTCAATTCATTCTTTGGTTTTTGGAAATTACTAAGTGAACCTTGTGTATCGTAGAAGCACTTTAAAGCTAAAAACAAATTACGAAGGTTAATTACACTTATTCTGCAACTTCTCTTCCTGTGTTATTAATTCATTGTATTCAAGTAACGCATTAAGCAGCAAATGAAAGAAAACAATTAATATTTAAACCGTTGACTGCAATCACGACTTGCTGTTTTATTCATCGTACTTGGGTCATTATCGAAGATCATTCCGAATTGTTTGCCTCGAATGCAAGGGACCTTAGTGCTCTCATTACGTATTCGTTTTGTTTTTGGAAGAGACCGCCGTTTAATATTATGGATTTTAAAAAGCGCGTGTTGGTGTATTTTAGGTATGTGTGTGTTAACATATGATACTTAAAGAAAGAAGCATACATAAATTTGGGTTTCTGCCATGTATTGTTTATTCTGTTTTTATATAAGCTCTAGTAAAATAATGCCTTTTAGGTATGTCCGTTTTCTTTCTCTTCGTTCAGAAGTTAGAGTATATAAGTATAAGCGTCACATCAAGTCATCCTTGCGTAGACTTAGAACAACCGAAAGAAAGTTTGTACTTACTTTATCGTGGGAAAGTTTAAACATGGTTATGGATGCCAGTTTACGTTTTCGTGGTTCATAAGGTAAAGTAAGTAAATATCAGCATCGTTACAATGGTCACGCCCAAGTCAGTCTTGCGCTGAGTTAGAACAACCACAGGGAAAGCTTAACTTACTTCATAGGTGAAGTTTTTGGAAGATACGTGCAAGCATCATGTGCTGGACAGTGCTAAGAGAGTTCAGTCTTCAGCAGGAATTTAATTACCACGTGGTCCTACATCTTGAAGCAAGGAAGAGAAAAATATCAGGAAGGAAAATGTTTATCTTTTTATAGGCTTAACCAGCTTCGCTTAACGGCGTTTAACCAAACCAAGTGGAGTAACTATATTCCCGATGCCTTTACTCTTTGCATGATGGGAAAATGTATTTCTTCTTCTTATTATTTTATTTATCAGTTTTATTTCATTTTCTCACAATGTTATTTCAAATGAGTTCTTGAGGAATTCTATACGTTTCTATTGAGTTTTCCCATAATATACAATTCATGTTTTTTTTTATTTAAATCTGATATTATCAAAAGTGACCAAAGTTTTATTCTAGCTAATAAATTGAACAATTCATAGTATTATTTTTAAACATACAGATTGTTCTAGCTTTACTAGAAAATGAAAATCATAAAAAATCTTAGGGACCTTGGAATTCAAAATAATTATCCAGTCCAGGGAAGAAGTAGCGACTTGGTAGGCGTAAACAAGAAGGACAGAAAAGGAGTAAATAGGTTTGTTTATCATCCAGTTCACACTCCTCCTCAGCCTTTAGAAAAAGAGTTGAGACTTATCCTTTGTTCCCAGTCTAAGATTGGGTTTCTGTTCCTTCTAAAGTTTTTTCATGCTATTTCACTCATAGTAGCCCCTTGCGTTCTAGAGGGATTATCGCCTTGCTTGGAGTAAAAAAATAAAAAATAAAAAATAATTTCCACAAAGTGGAAATAGCTGTTTCGACAGAACTGAGTAAATCTTTAAGGATTAAAAAAAAAAATAAAAAAAAATGAAAAAACCCAAAACAAAGACAAAAGCAAAAACTAAAACTCTCTTTTCCAAACTTCTCACTTTTTTTTTCAATTAGAGCAGATAGACTAAACTATCGCCCGGTTCACACTCCACCCACGTCTACTGAACAGGTGTAGAGGCTCATCCCTTGTTCCCTGTTTAGGATGTGGTTTCCGGTTTTCTCTTTTCCAAACTTCTCACTTTTTTTTTTCAATTGGAGTAGATAGACTAAACTATTTTCCATTCTTTTTACCCTTACGTAGCCCTCTGCGCATCGCTTTGCTTGGGGTGATATGATTTTAAAAAAAAGAAAAAAAAAACAAAAAACAAAAAACCAAAACCAAAACAGATACCTGTTCTGACAGGTTGAAGATGTAAAACATGATGGATTCAGTCGTGCAAACAATCTTGGAAAAGGTAGTGATCCATCTGATGTGCTCTCAAGTTATGGTGATTTAGTAAGCGTAGATTAGATATTGCACAAAGCCGAAAGTATTGAGCCCCGAGTAAATTTCAAACTCATTTTTCAGTCGTAATTAAATTATCGAGGCTAACTTGCTAACCATTACACCACTCCGATCTGACCTTCTTCTCCAGTTATGTGTTAGATAACAAGATATACTAATCTCTGTAGCCTTGGGTGACGGACAGTCAAAGAGAAGAAATTGAATTTTAAAGTATGAGGTAAGCAACTGCAAACCGCTATATTAATTTTTGCCAAGAATGAATTGCAATTTCACAGATAATAAACAAAGTGAAGATCTGAAGGGTCGTGATAGCCTACGCGCTGAAAACAAAACAAATATATATATATACGGTTATAAATCGAGATTTATTTCGACAGTGCAAATTTAAGTAAGATGTAAGCAAATTTACACTGTCGAAATAAATTTCGATTTATAACAGTGTACATATTCGAAATATGCGTTGAGTCTTTTGAATATTTTTTAATGCTCTGGATAATATCTATCGAGCTGTATTTTTTTTATCTAATTAATAACTTATACTAATTGGATAAAATCTTTTAGATTATCCTCTCCGTCTTTACGCGTCTGCCATTCTCTCCTATATATATATATATATATATATATATATATATATATATATATATATATATATATATTCCTTCTGTCACGGCCATGGAGAAAGGGACAATAGCGAGGTAGCGTCATCTCACTTCATTCTCTTTACTACCAGTTATTAAATTTTTCTACCCGTTATGAAAGCTCTTGCCGCGTGTTTGCTCTTTAACAGCTAATAATCCTCTCAAATATTTTTACTACAGGGATATACAATTATATAATAATAATAATAATAATAATAATAATAATAATAATAATAATAATAATATAATAATGCCCTGATGTTACGCCAGGAGTGGTTTCTAATCATAACTGATTGAAGTGTTTTAACAAGCATATGCTTTTCTTGTTCTGTACCACGAATTTGCTTTCCACTTGCCTTGTGCACGTTTCCCAGTGTGCATAACAATTCATGAGCGGTCGTAATGAGTTTGTTGAGAGTTTTCTTTTAATTTAATGGATGAATTCTTGCCATATCTAAATATTTGCGGATTCCTACAATTGAAAATCATCATTGAGCGAATTGGGCTAATCAACCGTCATATATATTTAACTGGGCCCCATCTACTAGATTATGCAATGCATTTATCAAGACCTATCACCACATCGCGCGCATTTGGCTGTGATGCATGTGCTTAACATACGCTTATCTGATTGGATGTTATAATGGGTAAATGGGGATTCGTATATGTGTATCTCAGTGTTATACAGCTGCTGGTATACTGGTCTATCACTTAATAGTAATAATAATAGTACTGATAATAGCGGACATATTGAAATTATATATGTCGCCGACGTTGGCGGAACTCATTGGCGAATATTGGGGTGCTCATCGACATTTCCTTCTGTGTAAAATGAGTCCAGTGTTTGGATCTGAAGAAACGTCCACAGCCACCACTCAGTAGGTAGGAAGGTTCAAGAGATAAAGAATTCTGGCTTTTCTTTGGGCTCTCTTCGTCACTTCTATTTGTCTTTTTTTTTTATGACGAAGCGTGTAGTTTTTTCGTAGCTTGCTTTTCTCCAAATGATTCTTTAGACGTGAGAAGAAAAGTTTTCGAGTATGAAAACCATGGCTGCGCATTGTTTGAGGTAATACATGGGTCGCCACTCCATGGCACACACACTTCCCTTGACACAATCCACTGCGGCAAACCTGGGTTGACAGGCAGGTTCATGATGACAGCTTGCATCGGACTGCCGACTTTGTACGTAGAATATCACCTTGGCCCCCTACCAGCTGGGCGTCGGATCATGCTTAGCTCCCGACGGCATTGCATTCAGGTTTCTTGTGACGTGCAAGCTCCAGTGGCGATTGTTGAACTCTGAAAGTGGAAGGAGGCCTTTAGGGGCCAATATTTTTCTGAGGAAAAGGTTGGCAAATTAAAAAGCGTCTTCATTTTCATACTACAACACTACCGTATACACAGATTAGGAATGAGTTTGAGTATAAGTACGTTATTTCACTAAATTAAACAGAATAACTTTTCATTTGTAGTTCTAATCTATTATCGCTCTCTTTTCCACTCTCAAGCTGTTGGAACGCAAAAGAGGTTAATTTCAAAACAAAATCAAATACTAGCAGAATAGTCTGATTTGTTCTGAGTTTTTCTTCTACAAAACTATTTTGAAGCACAAAATTAAATACGAGAACAAAATAATGCTAAAATAAAATTATGCAACGAATTCAATCAAAATGCAGTGGGCACCACAGCCGTACAAAAATCAGCTAAAAAATAAAAATTAAAGTCCGACCATACGATTCAGAAGCAACTTTGAAATAAGGAAATAATTTAAATAATATCATTTCTCTATGACCCCGAAACAAACTATAGCAGCTGGATTGACACAAGTCCAAGTTAATGTACATGCTATATCGCTTCGATTTTCTTTGTTTTTCTAGATTTCAACAAAATTAATATAAATTATTTTACATCAGTATTCATTAGAAATTTACTTCTTGAACAGCAGAGACAATTTACACTACTACTAGATAAAAATGTTAGTTGGATGAAATGGTTTGACTCAGGGTAGAGTCGGTAACTGCACAATTCACAGACGGGTAATTCATTAAGTGCGTTTTTTATAATTAAAAAGATTATCTATAATGCAGTGTTGGTTTATAGTTGTAGTGTCGTGCGTGTGCTAGTGCTATGTTTTATAAAATGATGTTACTAAATATAACTGTGTTTCTCCGTAAGGAATTTAATATGGGAGAGACAAAAGACGTTTAAAAAATAACTATTTCGATGTTCAATGATAATAAAAAAATAGGGAAAGAGGAGTTCAAAATTGTTTTTCTACCAACCTTTTTTTCTTTTTTTCTTTAATAAATGCAGGCTTTGTTAGTAAATCTCATTAGGGTGTATGAATCTTGGTGAGCTTGGTTGGAACCATCGATAAACAATTCAGGCTACCTGCTGTGTGTAGCTCTCTGTATGTGTTGGTGGACGAGCCAGTCTGCATACTTCAGAGACATAGAAGTTCGGCGGCTGGGAACTCGGTGTCGATTGTCTTCAGTAGATTGGAGAAAAATACTGACCAATTGTTTCATAAGGCGATAAATCACTGACTTCCTATGCATGTACATATCAAGTTGGGGACATTATTGCTAATTAACGTCATCTTCCAGATATGAAAATATGACTATTAAGTCTATTTCCCTCCCTAACAACATGTATGTTTTAATGCATCTGGTTGTTTTATTTAAATGTTAATCTTATCAAAATTAGAGACTGGAACAACCAAAAGAAAGTTTGTACTTACTTTAGTTGGAAAGTTTAAACATAGTTATGGGATGTCAGTTTATGTTAAGTATAAGCATCATTACAATGATCATGCTCAAGTCAGTCTTGCGCTGAGTTGGAACAACCAAAGAGAAAGCTTGGCTTACTTCATAGGTGAAGGTTTTTGGAAGACATGTTCAAGTATCATGGGTTGGACAGCATGAAGAAAGTTCAGTAGTCCGTAGACCAGAGAAACTAACGTTTTCAGCAGGAACATAGTTAATACGTAGTGCTAAATCTTGGAGTAAAGGAGGGAAAAATCAGGAAGGAAAATGTTTATCTTTTTACAGAGTTAACGAGCAACTCCTCATGGCGTTTAACGAAACCAAGTGTGGTAATTACATTTCAGTTTCTTTTACTCTTTACATCATAAGAAAATGTATTTATTATTATTAATTTATTTATCAATTTTGATTCATTTTCTCACAATATTATTTCGAATGAGTTCTTGGGGAATTCTATATGTTGATTAGTTCTACCTATATATTCAAATATAAAGTTAGCACTTGTTCGTACTTTTGAAGTGAAACCTTTATTTAATATGGTGTGATATAGGTAGTTTGCTCCTCTTTTATTGTTCGTGTCTAGAGATATCTCGACTTGTTCTTTTTTGTACTGCTTAGTTAATGCTAGATTTGTTTTTACTTATTTTTATTTTATAATACAGGAAATGAACACGCAATTATTATAATCCTTTAGACTATTAACCCGTAGGATAATCCAGATGCTAGTACTTGTAACCTTAAACCCATTGTTCTTATTATCTCCTCCGTTGCTGCTGTTGTTGTCTTGCTGTCAATCTTGTCATGGTCCAGGGCATGACGGTAAACTGCATCGGGTAGCAAAGCCTCTGATTGAGAGGTTGTGAGAAGCATGAAACCACCTCTCAATTGCTGTTGTTCCCAGGTCCACCCTGACCTGTTAGAGGCCCAGCTATGGGCAAATAGTTAACCCCCAAACGTGAGTCAAAACACTATGAAAGTATACAAATACACCTTTATAAAAATATATACATAAAAATAGACTTTTATAGAAAAATATAAACTTTTGAAGGAAAAATATTACCAAAATACATTTTTTAAGAAAAATTATTACCATAACATATTTTTTGAAGGAAAAAACTATTCTCAGCAAAACATTTTTGATTACAAAACTAGAAGAGAGTTTCAGTTTTCTAAAATAAAAAAGAATAAAAACAAATATTTTAATTAAAATCTAACTAAATCAGCCTTCTCACTATAACCAACGTTAAAAAATACCTTAAAAATCCACATTTTGGCATTAAATAACCCACAGAGGTTGATATACCGTTAAACAAAACTCAAACTCAAACTCAATATTGTCATCTATCGTCTCCGTCTCAATTTCTTTCCGATTAAGCTTGTTATTAAGCTTTCATCTCTTCGCCGTCAAGCTCATAGCCTAGAGGATGAATTTTTTCAAAATTTGATAGCATTGTAATTGTGAGTTCAATTTCTGTAGTACATACTCAGAAAGGGCGAAGAGGAGCATTAATAAGTGACCAATAAAAACGCAGATAAGGTATCTCTACCCATGAATAGCAGAATTCAATAAAACATTTTTTAATCGTTTGACCTCAAGCTAGGCTATGGTGCCACTAGAACGCATGGGTGATACAGGAAGTGAAAGAAAATGAGAAAACTTTAGTGTGGGAGAGTGAGGAAAAGAACAATAAAAGATCAGGAAGACAGAAGATGACGATTGGCGTTGCATTTAAATCTTTGAAGATTGTAGTTGGCAGGGAATCAAGAAATAAGATGGGAAATCCATAGTTGAGAAGTGCGAGAAAAGAAATTGTTAGAATAATAGCAGCGATTGAATCTAGCTAGTTCAACAGTAAAATGGTGAGAACTAGTTGCCAAGGTAATAAGAAAAGAGTATATCAGTATACTGCCATGAAAATATTTCTAGAAAAGAGAGGGAAGTCACGTCTCGTCGGTGAGAAAGTGACTGAAGTCGAGATGCCACCTCAGGACTGAATATTTTACAGACCTTGTTTTGGATTTTTTTCAAGAATGTTAAGATATATAGTAAAATCACTAGATCAAATATGGCCGTAGTATTCAGTGCATGGATGAAATCGTAGATTTATAAGTATGCAAGATGGAGTTTGACGAGAAAAATTCTAACTCAACACAATGAACTAACTTTCCTATTAGCAGGCGTTGTAATTGATTCAATATAGTCGCTCCACTTTATGTCAGTGGAAAAATGCGGCTCAAGAAGGTGTATAGGGTTGTCATACTAGATGACAAGCAGAAAAGGTTCTCTGTGGTGATCAAATGTAAGAGGTTTTGTTTTAGAGGCCTTAAAATATATAAAAACATGCTGGAGAACTCGACAGCTGAAATAGTGAGTTAACAACGACAACAAAATTGAATATATTACTTAGACAGTAAATAACTTTTAAATGGTTTTATTGACGAGGAATTTTAATCAAACTGCAACTGTTGTAAAGTTAACCTGCTTGGCGTAAACGAAATGGAAGAAATAAAAAAGACATTAAAATTTGTATTGAATTTGAGGCGTTGAGTTTGATGTATTGTCTCTCGTTACAATGTTCATTTCTAGGGATGCCTCGTCTTGTTCTTTTTATCAGCTTATATATGAGGGACAACATATGTGTGAACTGTCTAAATAACTATTACGATATCTAAACACATGTATCGATTTGCTTGTAATGTTCCTCTAAATTGAATGCAGCATTCTGATTGCAATCCTTTCTTTTATCGATTACTTAGGAACGAGCTCTGTTTTCACGACATTGGTCATGTCATGACCTGTTTGCAAGGCATGTTAGAAATATTCGTAAGTATGCAAGTCTTTCCCTGACAGCGTTAAATGGAAAATACGAAGAAACCTTCCCACCATTATATTGATCATTATGGATCATTCGATTGCAGATAGAAACTGCTACAAGATGAGTTTGCTTTCTTAGTCTTAGCAATGACTGCCTTCTGCTTGGTCAATGGTTGTCTTCTGCTTGGTCAATGGCCGACCATTAGCAGAAATAGTTTGGTCACTTCGACGTGGTGTAATAGTTAGCAAGGTTGTTTCGCTAGACTAATTATGAGTGAATAGCGAGTTTTATACTCACTGGATTCCCCATAATTTCAGTCTTGTGTCATATCTAAGCTATGCTTAGAAAATCGCCATAGACAGAAAGGGTTACAGGCTTGGAGGTACTTTTTAATATTATTATTTTTTTTATTTCCGCTCTAAATTTAGTACTTACAAGTTTTAAGAATAGCGATTCCTCGTCCTGTGTCTTCTGAGATGGTTTCGCAATCCGACTCTTGCGCGCAGGCTTGGTTTTGAAAATCGGTTGTTGTAAAAACTGCTTGTATTTCTCTATGTGCGTTGTGGTGCAGTGGATATCGACTCGGAACAACAAACCGGGGTACCGAGTTCGAATTCCAGTTGAATTCTTTGCATTCACTTACGCACAAATACTCTTGCAAAAGGTATAAATCTGTCTCTTTCCTCCAGTTAAGGATTAAATAATAGGTCAGATATGGTTCTATAGCATAGAATATATACAGGTTCTATAGCAACCAGTCTACCACAGGAAGCAATGGCAATCTACTGCGGGGTAATCTTCTGCCCAGTCAGTCATGTCTCTTTGGAAACATGATCGCCCAAAGCGTGTATCCCATATGGCACTTAACTGACTGACTGATTGCTCTATGGCGTCACTGACATCATATTCTCTTGAAAATATCCCGAGATTTCATTGAATATAACTCGCCAATAGGAAATCATGCAGGATGCTACAATATAAAAATATATTAAAAGGTTAGGTTTAAATCAGATAAATTTCAAGGATTCTATATATTTTTATCTGATAGATTAAAAGTTTTTTTTTGTAGATACCCTTCTGCAAATGTTTTGGTATTAAATGCACAATTTTTTTACTTTCGCTTGTACTTATTTTCTGAAATGAGATCTCTGCCATTGCTTTGTGACCCTCGCTACTTTATCAACATTTGCTTTTTCCATCTAAATTTATATACACTACCGGCCATAATTATTAGGCAACCCCGGTTTTTTAAAAGAAATGATGTATTTCATACTATTTTTAGTATTTATTGCCAAGTGGATAATTCTAAATCAAAATAGAATGGTTCTTTTGTTATTATCACTTGGCAAAATGTTACAAGGCAAGGAAGCAAAGATTAATTCATCCGAATCAGTCTAAATTTTCTTCATTCTTTCATTGATAAAACTGCAATATAGGTAATTATTAAATATTTATAAATTCATTTGATGCACATGTTACTGTGCAGTATTAACAAAAGAACCATTCTATTTTCATTTACAATTATTCACTTGGCAATAAATACTAAAAAAATAGTATGAAATACATCATTATTTTTAAACACTGTGATGACCTATTAATTATGACCGGTAGTGTACGTTAGAAATTAAACTAAACATATCTGACTATTAAAGGATGAAATATTTTTGCGGATTTTGACATCATTCTGAGTTTTTTTTTTCGACTAAATCCGTAAATTCGTTTTGCTCATGCTAAGTCTCGAAAAAAAATATTCACTGTTTTTTATCCATAATGTTGAATGTGTTAAAATTATTCAACCCTTTAACAAGAAAAATCTCGAGTTGATGTTAAAAATTTCCGCAAAACTTGGTTGGTTTATTTAAGAAAACATGATCTATTTTAAACATGTCTATAATTTGTATTTAGATATGTTGCATTTATTTTCAAATTTTCTAGTGAAATTTTTCTCCTATACTACACAGGATTCATTATTAAACATAAGATTACAATAAAATTTCTATTTTTTATAAATACTATCTTAAGAAAATTGATACGTAGTAGAACGTAGCCCCCATATCACAGACTGTGGTGGTGGTGGTATTGGTGGTATGAAACCTTTCACCGGCCCTGCAACTATGCATTTTAAGTTTTTACTGTTAGTGAGTTCTGTCCTCACTGTGTTACCTTATGCTTGTAGCTTTGTGTCAAATTAATCAGGGAAAAGTGACGGCGATACAATCAGTGAATAGAATCTTCAGTTCAGAAAACTTTTTAGCGCTTTGCCCGACTACTAAGCTACGTCCTAAACTGCCCTACCCACCGGCACCTCCATCAACCACTATGCCTCATAGACACACCTCCTCGCCACCAGCACATTTACTCCTTGATCCTCCTCCCCTATTCCTACCTTTCAGAACAGATGTTTGCCTATAATAAAATTACATTCGAGTGCATTTGAAGTACAATTTCTTAACGCTTCTGATCCCCACCACCACTCTCTAAGTTTCAGAGGGAAATCTTTCTTTTTTTGCGCATTCCCTCCATTTTTGGGGGGTGGGTGGGAGAAAGATCTTCTTTAAATGTGCTGTGTCCCTTCAGGTGATCATAGCTTTGTAGCTCTTAATAAAGTTTGTCTTTTCTTATCTTTCTTAATTCTTGTTCTGGCAACCATTTGCATAATCCTATCTTCTTCTTCTTCTTCTTCTTCTTCTTCTTCTTCTTCTTCTTCTTCTTCTATATAGCGTCCTATAGGCTGTTGGCGATCATGGCTCTCCACAATTTCCTGTTTTCTGTAGCTCTTAGTAAAGTTTGTTGTTTCTTTTCTCTTCTAATCTCTGTTTTGACAACCATTTGCACAAACCCTTATTCTTCTTCCTCTTCTTATTCCATGTAGCGTGCTGCTTTAGGGCGTTGGCGATCATAGCTCTCCACAATTTCCTGTTTTCTGTAGCTTTTAGTAAAGTTAGTCTTTTTCTTACCTTTCCTAATTTCCTTTTTTCCAACTATTTGCATAAACTCCTTACTCTTCTTCTATGCGGCGTGTTCCTTTAAGACGTTGGCGCTCATGCCTCTCCATAATTTCTTGGCTCGTTAATAAATTTGTCTCACCTATTCCATATTATTTCAACATGGAATAGGAGCTCGTCTTTTTTAAGGTTGGCTATTATGGATCTCCACTATTTGTAACACTTAATAAATTTTACTTTTGCAAGTCAGAGAATCTAAAATAAAACAAGTAAAAAAAAATCAAATAACTGGGAAGTGTTTTGACAGAGAATGGAAAGTGTGACACGGAGATCCAAGGATGCATTGGCATGGCCCAAGACGCATTTCTGAAGCTAACCAGAGTACTGAAAAACAAGAAAATCTCATTAGAAACAAAGAAAAGAGTGCTGGACTGCTATTTGATATCTGCCCTTCTGTGTGAATGCTGGACAATCTCATCGAAGAGGAGAGGCTTGAGGTAGCAGAAATGTGGTTTTACAGAAGGATGCTGAGGATACCAGAGACGGAGCACATGTGCAACGATGACGTGTTGGAAAGGATGCAAACGAGAAGACTGATAATAAATACCAGGAAGAGACAAATGAGGTTCCTGGGATACGTAATGAGGCAGAAGGGTTTGGAGAACTTGTAACTCACAGGTCGGATAAATGGAAGAAGAGACAGGGGAAAGCAGCATGAGACGAACTTGTTAGGTCTGAGCAAATGGTTGGCGGAGCGGGGCTTAGAAGTGATGTCAATAGAAAAAATATTGAGAGCGACAAGAGACAGAGCCAAGTGAAAGTCCATGATCGCCTACGCCTCGAAGGGACACGGCACATGAAGAAGAAGAAGAAGTAAATCTTGTTACGCTATCCCTTTATTCAAGTTCATTCGGCAGGTTATGCGTTGTTTTCATCTGCCCCTCTTCCCTTTAATCTGTACCGTAAGTATCAAATTTTCAAACAATGTAACATTATAATTATTACTATTTAAAGGTTATACAATTATATACGCTTCTCCGAGAATAATTTTGTTGATAGTTTATATTTTTACATTTTTATTGTACCTTGTTTTACTCATATTTTAACAGGTGTTTGTTTCTTCTTCAATGTGCCGAGCCCCCTTCAGAGCCTTAAATATCCGGATGTTTTGTAATTTCCTATCATTTGTTGCTCTTAATAAATTTTGTCTTTTTGCCATCTCTCCCAAAACTTGATCTGCCATTTTCCTCTCAAGCTCGTTAGGTAAGTTATTCCCTGATTTTCTTCTGCCTCTTTTGTCGTTAATCTGTCATTTGAGTATCACATTTTTCAAGCCTTCTTTCTTTATCTTAGAAATTTGAACTGGCTCTTTCTGTTGTTAATTATAAGGGTTCGTTTTGTTTCCAATTTCTCTAAAAACATGTACGGTACATTGTAGTCTCAGTATCTTTCTGTAGAACCACATTTTCGTTGCTTCAAGCTTCTTCTTCATCTGTGAAGAGATTGTCCACCATTCTCTGCCATTTAGTGGGACTCATATTACAGTTCAGTACTCATTTCTTTGTTTTTTAAATTTTCTTTCTTTTCTTCTCCCTCGATAATGTCATGTTTTATTAATATCTCTAGTTTTCCTTACTTATTCTCTCGCTATCACTCTCTAGCTCTCTCCTTTTTTTCTTCCGCGCTTCTTCTCCCAGACAAACACTCTCTCTTTTCCTCTCTCTCACTCTTTCCCCTTGTCTCTTGCACTCTTTCTTTTTTCTCTCTCGCGCTCTTTCTCTCTTTTTTCTCTCTCGCACTCTTTTTCTCTTTTTCTCTCGCACCCCTTCTTTCTTTTTTCTCTCGCACCCTTTCTCTCTTTTTCTCTCAGACATACGGACATATCACCTCTCGTTCGATCACCAAGGTTAAGCAATGTCGAGACTTGTTAGTACGTAGATGGATCACCGCTTGGAAATGCCAGATGCTGTACACTTCGATATGCGGGTGGTGTAATTTATAACGGCTCAGAATTGGAAATCAGGGAGTCAAGAGTGAGAGAACAGCGTGCCAACAAAGTGACGCTGGGATATGAGGCCCAATATTCACATCATGGCACAGTTCGATAATTATATATCAGAGTGTTATTATTATTAACTCCACCTTAAGACGAAAGTATTGCTTTCGGTCACGTTTGTCTGTATGTTTGTCTGTCAAGATAGCTCATGACTCGCTGCATAAATTCGGATGAAACTTTCAGGAATGATTAGCCTTATGGCTGGCACAAACTCATTAGATTTTGAGTTCAATTCGCTACGGGATAAAGTTCCTGGGCTATTTTTTGTTTTTTTACTACTACTTTTTGTACCTCTCATAGTTCAGTGTGCATTTAATTTTGAGAGCTTTCGAATTCATATTTTGTATTTTCACGCTTGAAAGCGACCAGTTTCCTTGCAGTTATTTTTATTTTAATAATCATCTCTTGCTAACTAGTTTTGCCTTGTTAGAGGTTTGCAATCTTTGAGTGCTATTATTATTATTATTATTATTATTATTATTATTATTGTTGTTGTATTATATAGCACAATTCCTTACATGAGGCCAAAGGTAAGGCAAGTTAGTAAATATATGCATTCTGTTTGCACAAATTCTGATTCTATATCTACGTAAAGATTAAGTGACAATAAGTCTTTTTATTATTCACACACTTTTAGTATTTTCAATAATATTGTCATCCGGATGGTTTCAACAATTTTAATTTCCAGTTCCTCTAGTCTTTTCTTAGTCTTTTCACGGACCGTTCCTTGCAGCTCCGATAAGAAATCGTACGACTATCCGAAGGTGTATTGGCATGAACAAGGATACTTTCTAAAAGCGGAGTAGAGTATTGAGAGGCAGGAAAATTTTGCTGGAAACAAAGAAGATAGTAACGGATTGTTATGTGTTGCCTGTCCTTTAATATGGTTGCGATTGTTAGACAATCTCATCCAAAATAAAGGAAAGACAGGAAGCAACCGGAATGTAGTTCTACAGAAGGAGGCTGAGGATACTATGAGCAGAACATGTGAACAACAACGAGGTTTTGGAGAGGATGGAAACGAAAAGTAAACTTATACTTAACACCAGAAAAATACAGCTGAAATTTTTGGGACATGTAATGAGGAAGGGGGTTTTGGAGAATCTGATACTCTCAGGCAAGTTAGAGAGAAAAAGAGACAGAGAAAAGTATCATATGACATACTTGATGGGCTTGAGAAAATGTATGGCAGAGTAGGATTTGAGAGGGGTAACAAATGAAAGAGTGTTTTAGAAGATACAAAAAATAGAGAGATGTAGAAGGCCATGATCGCCTACGCCCTGAAGGAATACGGCACATAGAAGAAGAATTGATTCAATCTTCAACCTTCTACAGATCTCTTGCACATTTATATGTCTACCATTCGTCTGTGCTTTAAATATTGCTGCCACATCTAGTCTGAGGCTTCTAAAATTTCTAAAAAGATTCTTTGTACTGAAAGAATAATCTGCAACCGAATATTCATAATGTGGTATTCATATAAAATACAAATCTTCTTGTAATCTTTTATCTTCAATAATAGATCACATTTAATATAGGTAAAAATTCAACTAGAAAAATTGAAAACAAATACAGTGCATTTGAATACAAATTAGGGACATGTTATAACAGATTATTCTATCTTAACCTGGCATCTCGGCTTTAGTCACTTTCCTGCCACCATAACATAGCTTCTTTGTGTCTTTTCTATCAATATCTTCATGATAATTATTTTGATGAGATTTTTTTCTTTGCTACCCCGACTTCACGAATATAAGTGCGGCATATAAGTGCAGATTAGCAGTTAGGTTTCATCAATTCACTGTTGAAATTGTAAGATGTAACGATAAGTTATATTTTAATAGTTTCTTCTCTCACACTTATCGCCCGAGGAACTCTTTTCTGGCTTCTTTCTTTGCTGTCAACTACGATCTTTAAAAATATAAATGCATTGTCAGTCATATTTTGTGTCTTTGAATCCTGTTCTTTTGCCGTTCTTTCGCACTATCCTACACTCTCAGTAACCCCTCGCGTCTAGTGGCTTTTTTGTCTTGCTCGAGGTCTTCAAGGTGTAGATCTGTTTCTAGGACATATTCTGGTCTGTACATATACCATTGGTTTGCGTAGTTGAAATTTACTTGCAAAGTTTTCCAGTGGAATGACAATCATACTTATTCTTGTATTTTTACTGGGTCAAGTTATTGTTATACAAATATATGAATATACGAAGCCATTATGACACCTTGACTGATAGCGGCTATCAGCCACATGCAACACCTTAAAATGTGATGATATGGGGACGGTCCACTGTGATGGTTACCTGTTGCAGGTGTTCCAAAGTATCTAGATGAGTCACGCCTTCCCTACATCGCTCTCCAAAATCCTCTCAGAATAATACTCCCCGACTACTTTTGCTCATGAACTGAAATACATAGTATCTCAGTAGCTAGGGAAGTGCTACTTAAAAGATGATATGAATACCGATGTCGGTACGCAAACCATCGTTTTTTCGATCAAACTTTTGTGGATAAGTTGAAGCTGTTGGACATACGAACGTGCCTTTAGTGATTTATTGCATTTTCAGAACTCTAAAATTTTGCTGGAAAAAAGGAAGAGAGTTCTGGATTGTTATATGATGTTTGTCCTTCAGTATGGCAGCAAATGCTGGACACTCTCATCAAAGACGAGAGAAAGACTGGAAGTAACCAAAATGTGGTTCTACAGAAGGATGCTGAGGATGCCATGGACCAAACATGTGAGCAACGATGAGGTTTTGGAGAGGATGCAAATGAAAAGGAAACTGATAATTAATATCAGGAAAAGACAGCTGGAGTTTCTGGGACATCTAATGAAGAAGGAGTGCTCGGAGAATCTGATACTTTCGGGGCGGATAGAGAAAAAAAGTGACAGGTTAATGCAATACATGATGTACTTTATGAACTTGAGAAAATGGGTGGCGGAACAGGGTTTAGGCGGAGTAAACCAAGAAAAGAGTACTGAATTGCTATATGATGTCAGTTCTTCAATATGACAGTGAGTTCTGGACAATATCATCGAAGATGAGAGAAAAACTTGAAACAACAGAAATGTGGTTCTACAGAAGGATAATGCGAATATCATGGATCGAGCATGTGAGCAATGATGAGGTTTTGGAAAGGATGGAAACGAAAAGGAAATTAATACTGAGCATCGGGAAGAGACAGCTAAGGTTCCTGGGACATGCAATGAGGAAGGAGGGCTTGAAGAACCTGATACTAACAAGCCAGATAGAAGGAAACAAAGACAGAGGAAAACAGCGGATAACATATTTGAAGGACTTGATCAGGTGGATGACGGAACGACGGTTGCGTGGTGTAACAGGAGAAAGCGTACCAGGAATAGAGAGACGTGGAAAGCCATGATCGTCTACGTCTTAAAAGGACACGGCACATAGAAGAAGAAGAAGAAGACTAAGAGAAGGTGTGGTAAGGACTACAAGGGATAGGGAGGTGTGTAAGGCCATGATCACTTATGTCTTGAAGAGGCATGACACAAACAAATAAGAAGTAAATGAATAATACCTCAATGATCTCTCACACGTTCAACACTGCTTTTCTTCCTCAAATTCTGTGTCGATATATCCTTGTCAATTCACTTCTTTTTGCATTGAGCATCGCCGTATAAAACCCATTTTTAATTACCTGTTTCGATATATGTAAGGAACGCATTATTTCTCTGTTGCGAAAAAAGACTTTTTGTTAATGGTAAACGATTCGCTTTGTTATTTTCGCTAAGAATGTATGGAACCAACATATTCAGCTTGCAATCTTTCCATATTTTTCTGAGTGATGCCATATGATATGCTGTGATAAACTTAACACCTTCGTTACGTCTTATTAGTAGTTAGAATGATATAGTCGTCATTCAATTAATTCCTCAAAACGGAAATTTCTTAGAACTCAGCCTAATAATATTTCATTGTAATATTAATTCAACAATTACCTTCCTGGCAATTAATAACCCGGGTTTCCTGCAAATTTAACTGGCATCAGACATTACATGGGTTACTGCTTCTTTGGGGGAAGTCATACGACGAAAAGCAAAGGCAAAACACAATAATAATAATAATAATAATAATAATGGTAATATGTGAATTTACAATGCACACTGACAACCCAGTCAAAGCTAGTCGCCCAGACATAGTGATCAGAGACCACAAAAGAAAAGTTTTTTTTTATATATAATCCTTTCACTTCAAGTAAGGCAGCACTGACACTGGTGCACAGGGGGTTACATAAGAGGAAAGCAAAAAAAAAAAGAAAAGAACAATAAGGTACAGTGAGTATTGGAAAAAGGATATGTGAAAGACTGGAATCAAGGACATAAAAGATGGCAGTTAACGTTGCATTTAAACTCTTGGAGATTGTATCTTTCAGGGAAGCAAGTATACGGAGAGGAGTTCCACAGCCGGGAATTACGAAAAAAGTAACTGAGGAGTAGCAGTGGCGGTTACATTTGACTGTTTTGACGATTAAAGAGTGGTGTCTAGTTGCTAATATAGTAGCTCGAGTAAATTCGTGTAGACGGAGCACCAAGTAGATAAGCTCATCAGATCATAAACCGTGAAAATATTTGTAGAAAAGACAAAAGGAAGTCACATCCCGTCGGTGAGAAAGTGACTGAATTCGAGTTGCCCTATCGGGATTAATTATATTGGAGGTTCATTTTTGAATTTTGTTGAAAAATCCAAGATGAATAGTAGGAGCGCCCGACCAGATATGTCAACAGTATTCAACCAACGGATGAATGGTAAATTTGTATAAATGCAAGATTGATTCTGACGAGAAAAAACTTCCTGTCTCGACTCAGTGATCCGCCCTTCCTAATAGTAAATGTAGCTATTGATTCATTCCACTTGAGGTCGGCTGAAAGAGTGAGGCCGAGGAGGCGCAGTATTGTTTTTTGCGAGTCTTGCGTGATCCATATTGACAGAAGGTAGAAAATTTTCTCAATAGCGGTTAAAGGAAAGCAGCTTCGTTTTGGAAGCATTAAAATTTACTTACCATTATTTACTCTAGTCCACCACAGATTGGAGGTCCTTTTCAAAAGCAACAGTAAAGTTTACCTGACAGATTTTATTTTGAGACGGGAGTAAATAGTGGTGACATTTGCATAGTTGCCTACTTAGTCGCATTCTAGGATCTGGAAGCATGCCCGTTAGATACGACCTTTGATAGAAGTGATTGGATCAAATCAAACAAACGTCCATAGTCCTGTAGCTTGCACAGAAGTTCAGCATGCCACACTCTGTCAAACGCTTTCGAGATATCCAGGGCAACAACTTTAGCTTCGTCATTCTATTCAAGGGCCTGGTATATGTATTCAGTGATGGTCGTTAGAATATCAGCAGTAGACTTGGTGAAGCGGAAGCCATACTGTTTCTCAGATAATAGGTTGTGGCATGTGCGGTGATGAAACACTTCAGCATTGATAATAAATAACCTCGAACACTTTACTAGAGATCAGTAAGATGATGATAGGGCGATAATTAGAAGGGTCGGAAGGCTCTCCAGATTTCTTAAAGACAGAATCTAGAGAAAAAAATTCCAACAAGCAAGAAACCAAGAAACAGCGAGGCAATATTTGCAGAGTTTTGAGTATGGTGACTGGAATTCCGTCATTTTCGCTTGCCTTATTGGAGTCAAGCTTAGAAATTAAGTTAGAGACCAGAGAAGGGGCTAGCTATATCTCAATCAGTTGAACCTCAGTTCTAGGTGGGAAGTCGGTTGTGGGTACTCAAATGTGAAGTTAGAGGAGAATATGCGAGCAAAACCCCCAGCCTTGTCCGCTGTGGCTGTGAAGACCTCAAAGTTATTGAATAAAGGACGGATCAAGGGTTTGGTGTTGTTTAACACACTTTTACAGAGCCACGAGTAGTCTTTGGGGATAAACTTGTGGGGTGCTATGCACTGCTTTATTCTATCAGCAAACAACAGCTTAGCATCATTTAGGAACAGCTTGCATTCTTTACAAGCATAGAAAAAAAGGCGCCTAGTGTAGTCAGACGTATCGCTCTGGTAAAGTCGAAACAAGTAATTTTTATGGGAAATGGCTGCCGAGCTTGCAGGAGAGAACCAAGGGGATGAACGAGGTTTAAGTTGGAACTTCAACAAGGAGGTTAAACTCTGTTTCAAGGGATATCACAAAGGACATTGCGAAACAACTCTCAGGCATCTCTTTGATAGAAATAAGATATTCTCCTGTTAGGATGTTCCTGAGGGAGAGGAAGTGAAAAGAAATATTAACAGAAATCACAGTATGATCAGTGTTGCCAAGAGGGCAAAGGTCCATGGCATGACAAGAGTCAGGGATAGATGTTAATAAGAGATCTAGAAGGAAAAACATGTTCTTCAGGAATACTGGAAAGCACGTGAGGAAATTCACCACTTGCGCGAGTGACTGATTGATTGAGAAGTTCAGTGTATGGATGACAGCAAGATCAGTGGCAGAGTTTTTCAGTCACTTGACATAGTGTGCATTGAAGTCACCGACCACAAATATATTAGCAAACAGGTAAGAAGAAATGGTCTTGTCTATATTATCTGAAATACTGTCTAACAGGGAACATTCAAGAGAGGAAAGGGAGCGACAGAAAAAGAAAAGATAGTAAACTGAGTTTAATAGGGAGAAAAGCAGACATATGTAAGAAAAGTCAGAGGGTTCAAGAGAAATCATCCTAGCCAGAGGGAGATGTTCGCTGACATAAACACCCAGGTCATGCATGTAGACATTGGAGTCCTTCCTAAAGAAGGGGAGATAACCAGGAATCGAGAAATCAGAGGAGGAGATTGTAGTGTTAAGGTTGGTTTCACCAAGAGTTACGATGTCTGGGAACCTTTCGTGGAGGAAAGATTCCACATTGTAAAAATAGGTACTAATACCATGAATGTAAAAGAAAGATGTTGAGGAGATTAGGTGATTGTTTTTGGCTCGTTTAGTTTTGTTTCTTTGGTTGTGAATAATAATTTTTGTGTTATTTTGGTAAGAAGAGGCTTCAAGTAGTGGTAGCAGACAGTAATCGACTGCAACATGTGTAAGAACGGAATTGGCGCAGATGCAGGGTTGCCTGTGGGAAGAGCTTGTAGGGACACACATCCATGCACGTCATGGCACTGCAAGAACTCCGATATTATGCAACTGTTGATCAGAGTAGCCATTCTAGACGCTACAAAAAACTTAGGGCTTCTACTTACCAGTCGGAAGCAGCAACTAGAAAACTGACAATCTGGTACCGTCAGTATGAAAACACATTACAGAAAATTCGAGAGAGTACTACTATTAAGGCCCGAGGAGAGAAAAAGAACCGGAAACCCCTTCCGAAACAAGAAACAAAGGATGTTCAAGAGAATAGGAAGTATGAGCTGGATGATATTGACTCCAATTTAAAAAAAATTAAGTGTTAACTTAGTACTATAAGTCAGGAGATCTGTTATTGATTCATCAGAGGATAAAAACCGAGCAGCTGCTCAATATTAGTGAGTTACCAGAAAAGTGAAGTTATTTTTTTCTACGGGAAAATTTGTCTTTTTTTAGGCAATTCAAAACGAGCTGATTCTGATGATGAGTTTTGTTATGTGACTCTTAGTATAGACGAGATGAATTCACCACAATTTAGGACATTACCAGTAAACGTAATATTAATTTTATTCGAATATTAGTGCGTCGAATATTCAAAAAAGAAAAAAGTATTAACATTACCAGTTTTGAAATTGGCAACTCGAGTTGGCGTCCGAATTACAGTGAATAGAAAAGTCCTTTTTTATTGACATGGCACTCTCTGCAGTGGATGTGCGTTATGGTGCAGTGGATATCGGCTCGGAACGAGAAATCGGTGATCCGAGTTCGAATTCTAGTTGAATATCATTGCATTCACTTACGCGCAAATACCCTTGGGAAAGGTATTAATCCGTCTCTTCCTTCCAGTTATGGGTTAAATAACATGGCAGATTGGGTTCTATAGCATTGGCTGGCAACCAGTCTACCATAGAAAGCAATGGCAACCTACTGCGGGATAATCTTCTGCCCAGTCAGTTATGTCTCTTTCGAGACATGATCGCCCAAGCGTGTTTCACGTATGGCACTTAACTGACTGAGTCTCTGCAGACTGCAATGTATCTTTGACAATCTTCAAAAACTATCAAAATGCAAGGACCTTGAAATTAAAATCTCAAAAATGTGGCACACGAGGACATCAGCATTTCTAGTTGTAGTTGTACCCCTCGAACTGATTGGAAAAGGTTCCTATATACTCACTGCAGGGATTCCTAGTTGCCCATGCATTAAGGAATAAAAAATTGTACTCAGAGTACAGTTCAGACATTACAAAGACCTTTATGTATGTAAAATGTGTGATCATAGATTGTTATTTTTTTCTCAAAAAATGCTCAGTCATGACGCCATTTCTGAACTTAGGTCTCTGATTGGGACTAAGAAAGAATAATAACAACAACAACAATAATAATAATAATAATAACAATAATAATAATAATAATAATAATAATATACAGATTCTGTAAAAATACCAGGAAAACATAGACCATCAAATTTCAGTTACTTGCCCCAAATGAATATAACAATGATCACGATAGAGTAGGGCAATATTTAAACTGAACAATATGCAAACACTTTAGGAGATATGTAAACAAAAACTGAATGAAAATCACCCAGCACCGATTACAGAAATAGATGTCACCATTCTATAGGATGACATCATCTACACGTACAGGAAAATTGAAGCAAATAAGTCAGACATTGTTACCAAAAGCTGAAAAAAAACTTGTCTACTAATTTATGTCGCTTGTCCAGTATAGCAACCAAGGAATTTGAAAAAAAAAAAAAAAAAACTACCAAAGTATAAAGACATGGAAATAGAAATAGGAAAAAACAGAAATTGAAAACAAGTATCAGTGATATTAGGTGCTCTTGGAATGATAAAAAATGAAACGCAACAACACATTGAAAACATCATTGGAAATCCCAGTTTTAGAGGAATTGAAAACAATTTCTTGATAAGTAAAGTGCACACACGAAGAAAAAATTTGTCCAAGTAATGCTAGGGAAGGTAGAAAAACAAATCATGAAATGTAGCCATAAAAACAGACCACCCCCTGCCTTAGGGCTTACAGCAGACTTGATACGCAGAAATCGAAATATAATAATAATAATAATAATAATAATAATAATAATAATAATAATAATAATAATAAAATAGCAGCAATGTTTCTTTAAAGGATAACGACTTGGAAAAGAAGGACAATAGCAGCAGGAATTGTGGTAAAAAAAGCAATCTGGAAGTAAAATGTTAATAACGATTTTATTTGTAAAACAACAAAAACAATTATGAAAAAGAAATTATATACCTTGAAGAGAAACGAAAGAGTCATATGGAAACGATAATAATATCACATTTCGTGTGTAATGAAAATGGAGTGGATCGTAATGTAAAGGTTAGAAACGTTTGTGAATGAATTGATGTGAACTGGGGGGAGAGAGAGAGGGAGAGAAAGAGAGAGAGAGAGAGAGAGAGAGAGAGAGAGAGAGAGAGAGAGAGAGAAGATAAAAAAGAATAATGAATTAAGAGAAAAGTTTATTTAGTTTTCATAAACTTCGCTGCCGGACACGTGCGTACACCCGCTGCTCAGATTGACCGCAGTGATGGTGGTCACACCAAGGGACGTCTTAAATATCGGCAGTTGCTTCAGGGTAATATTGTAGTGTCATTATTTGGACTTTGCCGTCGGTTGACTCTTTATTCAGTATTCATCGGGGAGGAGAATGTTCCTTTCTTCCTTCTGTCGTGCTATTATCGTGTCATGTGGCCCAATTTTGAGGTGCTTTCTTTCTTTCTTTCTTTCTTTCTTTCTTTTGTTTATTGATGCCATTTTGCAGGAAACCTCAGCCACACAAATGATATAAATTTTGCGGTTTGAATGTGCAAAGTGACTTAAAAATGAGGTGTCCTGCAGATTGTTATTATCAATTATATTTGTATAAAAGAGGAAGAGAGTTCAAATTTGAGAGGGAGGTACGACAATAATCTATTAATGTTTGTTCACAAACATATATTAGGGGGAGAAGAAAGTGAGGGGGAGAGAGAGAGAGAGAGAAATACAGTGATGTCAGTATTATATGTATATATATATATATATATATATATATATATATATATATATGAAATGATTTGTTTGAACATTATTTATTCAAACAAATCATTTCAAATTGTCGGTTGTTTATAAGCAAGTTTCGTTAATCTTTGTTAATTTCCGTAACACACACACACACACACACACACACACACACACACACACACACACACACACACACACATATATATATATATATTATAAACATATACTGTTAAATATTTACATTTACAATTTACATGCCCATTCAGAGATTGTATCTCATACTAATAAAAAACCAGTACATATATTGGTTTTACTACAACCACGCTCTTCCGTAGACTTACATGTCATCTTTCTGATCAGAGTACAATTAAACAACATTTCTCTGAAAAACATAAACATTTAGGTAATATCAGACAGATTTTGGTCAACAATACGGTGATCCTTACTCATACACATAGTAAGAGGAACCTTCAGATATTGGAGGCCAGGTACATAAAATCTAAACAACCAACACTTAATAAAATCACCTTTAAATCCGGACATAACACGTTACATTGCATTTGAATACATGGTTTTGTTGTCATTTTGTGCTATCACGCGGTGTGACGTCATAGAACCGTATTGCAAATTTGAGAACTGCGTTTGTTATTTTTGGTAACTTGCCGTTGCCTAGCGGAGTTTTATGTCAACACAAAATAAAATCGTCGATGATGGTGGATGTTATTGAATTACCGTCTAAATAACGTCTTTGAAGATGGCTCATGTGAGCCGAAAGCTTAGAAGCAAATTAATAAAAAATTATCCAAATGTTGGAGAATTTTTGTCTTTATTTTCAACTGAAATTAAAGCCAAAATACGATGTTTAGAACGGCTTATGATTAAACATAATAGACATTCATTGTCTCTTATATTTATCAGTATATGTTTAGAAAATTATTTGCTGCCTCGATACACTAAATATATATGAATTTTAAACGTTAAGTATTGCTTTTGGAGGTGTGTGTACCTCCAAAAGCAATACTTAACGTTTAAAATTCATTTTTTGTTCATGGAAAATCTTTTTAAGCAATGAGATAAATCTAATATTTAAATTTCTTTTCAAGATAAAAAATTAAATTTAATATTTCTAATAAGCAAAATACTTTACTGTATTTCAAATTTAAATTAAATTGAATGAAATTATTATAGTCTTTAAATCACTAAAAATAGCAGAAATCGGTCAAGTAGATAACTGACAACACACCGTATTCATTTATTAAAAATCATTAAAAAAATAAAATACTATTTTCTGAAACTTCGTTTGAGGAAGATTAGCTGAATTAAACTTTCACTAATCTAATTTGATACAAATATTACTTTAGGCTTAAAATATTGAAGAAGAGGGTTTATTAAGACAAAGTGGCTTTTCTGTGAATGGTTCACATCTCTCTCGATAAACATGTTTAGCATATTTCTACGGGGTACGTAGCTATAACAGTTACTTGACGAATATAACGTGAACGTCTTTTTAAAATAATTTAACTCCACAGTAATGTTAAAAAATTAGAAAAATATTTTAAGTAACCTAATATTTTATTGAATTTTAGGTACTTTGGCTTTATAGTGCAACTTATAAAGATGTTTGTTGAGGGAATATTAGAAGATCAATGAGAAATATTAAATATACTATATATACCGCTTTTATGTTCTGATAATATCATGTATTTGTTTGTGAAATGTTTTTAACCCAAACTTTGGAATTACCTATATATATATATATATATATATATATATATATATGTATATATATATATATATATATATTTATTTATTTATTTATTTTTTTGTGGTGTGTGTGTGTGTGTGGTTGTGTGTGTGTGGTGTATCTCCAAAGTTTATATATATATATATATATATATATATATATATATATATTGTGTGTATTTTGGCAGCATTTTTTCATTAATACAGGTTTCATTGAATAATATAGACAAGTTCTTTCTATTTATTTTGTGTAAGATCCATTCGTATGATCTGATTAGCTTGATAGTGTTGTCATGGAAAGACGACAAGAAATCGCAATATTTGTTAATTTTTTTATCAGGTTTGAGCTTTCGGCTTACATAAGCCATTATCAAAGGATGAACATTTAATGTTCAGTGAACATAGAACATTTAAATTATTATTAACAGAGTGGAGTTATACAGAGAAAATTAGACAGGTCCATTTTTTGTGTCGCACATGGCTGTAGGCCGAGAAGAAATGGTGGTAGTGGGTTTTTGGTCAATTGAGTGTATAGTGGCATGAGGGATTGGTCTGGGAACTACTGCTACTATGGTGTAGGGGGTAAGTATAATAACTATGACCTCTCCCGTCGATTATAGGCATTGAAGTATGTTAGTAGAGGTGTCGAAATTTATTTTATTTAGGCTAGGTTTAAACTGTTTGATGTAGATAACTTCTAGAATTTTAAGTTTTCGTTTATTATTTTCTTGTCTAAGTATATGCGTATTTTCAACAAGTGTTTTCCTAATAAGTATGTATTGATAGCCGTGGTGTTTTAAATGTCGGAATATGTTAGAATTTTCATTTAAGTGCAATGTAAGTCTCCGCGAAAGCGAGTTAGTAGTATGTCCAATGTAGGTATTATTTAGTTTGTTAGAGATACATTCTCGAAAGGGACATTTGAATTTATACACTACATTGTTTTTTGCAAATCGCTAACGGTGGGGGAGGAGTCGTTGCAGACGATTGAGTTGGATGTTGTGGATTTAGCGTAATATATGATAAATTTAATTCTTTTGTTGGGGTCTGTCGGAGAGATATTAGTGTTTATGAGTTTTTTTAGGATATTTTCATCTAGTTGGTAGTTGGTGTGCATTTGGCTACGATATAAAAGAGTGATATGTTTGGGGTTGGTTGGGCTATTACCATGTGTTGTTTTTTTCGTGTTCAGGTTTGTAAGGATGTAGTGTATAAATTCACAATCCTAAGAATATAAGATATGCAGACGATACAAAGTTGATAGCACACATGGAAAGAAAGTACAGGTGAACAAAATGTGTAGCAACCCCTAATATAGATTCTGAGAAAATAACCAATATTCATTTTGGCGTACACAATCAAAAGAATTTAGATTATGCAGATGATACAGAGTTGATAGCACACATGGTAAGAAAATATAGGGGAACAAAAAGATTAGCAACCTAGAATGATGTGATTCTGAGAAAATAACCAATAGTCATTTTTGGCGTCCACAATTCAAAGAACTTAAGATATGCAGATGATACAGAGTTGATAGCACACACTCACTTTGTTTTTTTTTTCAATTGGAGTAGATAGCTCTATCTATCGCCCGGTTCACACTCCACCGATGTCTATTGAACAGGTTAAGAGGCTCATCCCTTGTTCCCTGTTTAGGATATGGTTTCCGGCTTTCTCTTTTCCGATCTTTTCACTATTACGTAGCCCTTGCACATCAGTGGCGTTACCGCCTTGCTCGGGGTGATACGATTAAAAAAAAATAATAGAGAATGATGCGATTCTGAGAAAATAACCAATATTCATTTTTTGGCGTCCACAATTCAAAGAATTTAAAATATGCATATGATACATATGATAGGAGTTTAAAGCACACTTGGAAAGAAAGTATAGGAGAACAAAAAGATTAGCAACCCCTACTATAGAATGATGTGATTCTGAGAAAATATCCAATATTCACTTTTGGCGTCCACAATTCAAAGAATTTAAGATATGCAGATGATACAGAGTTGAGAGCACACATGGAAAGAAAGTACAGGAGAACAAAAAGATTAGCAACCCATACTATAGAATGACGTGATTCTGAGAAAATAACCAATATTCATTTTTGGCGTCCACAATTCAAAGAACTTAAGATATGCAGATGATACAGAGTTGAGAGCACACATGGAAAGAAAGCACAGGAGAAAAAAAGATTAGCAACCCCTACTATAGAATGATGTGATTCTGAGAAAATAACCAATAGTCATTTTTGGAGGCCACAATCCTAAGAATATAAGATATGCAGATGATACAGAGTTGATAGCACACATGGAAAGAAAGTACAGGAGAACAAATAGATTAGAAACCCCTAATATGGAATGATGCGATTCTGAGAAAATGCAAATATTCATTTTTGGCGTCCGCAATTCAAAGAATTTAAGATATGCAGATGATACAGAGTTGAGAGCACACATGGAAAGAAAGTACAGAAGAACAAAAGATTAGCAACCCATACTATAGAATGATGTGATTCTGAGAAAATAACCAATATTCATTTTTGGCGGCCGCAATTCTTAGAATATAAGATATGCACATGAATCAGAGTTGATAGCACACATGCAAAAAATGTACAGGAGAACAAAAAGTTTAGTAACCCCTAATATAGAATGAAGCGATTCTGTGGAAAATCATCAGGCTTCACTATTGGCGGCCACAATCCTAAGAATATAAGATATGCAGATGATACAGTGTTGATAACACACATGGAAAGAAAGTACAGAACAAAAAGATTAGCAACCCCTAATATAAACTTCTTCAGAGATTGTTTAAAGACAAATATATATATATATATATATATATATATAGAGAGAGAGAGAGAGAGAGAGAAAGAGAGTTAAATCGTAATATAGCTTAGAGCCTAAATTGCTTCACGATTTTGAGAAAATCACAAATTGGAGATACAGAAATAAGAAAATTACAACTTTTTAAATATCTGGGAAAGGTTTTAACAGAGGACGGAAAATTTGACACTGAAATCCAAAGGAACATTGGACTAGCCAAAGATACATTCCAAAAGTTATGCAGCTCTTCTATAAATACTTTCACGGCTTCTGCTCCGATGAATTTAGATCACTGGTGCCCCCTAAATACGAATTTGCACGAGATACTAGATTAGCAACTAGATCCCACCCTTTTACAGTGAAACCGATAAAATGCAACCGCAACTTCTACTCCAACAGTTTCTTTCCTCGCACTTCCCGACTGTGGAATTCCCTTCTACACGATTGCTTCCCCGACGGCTACAATCTCCAGGAGTATAAATGTAAGGTCAATAGACACCTCCTAACACACTAACCTGCTCCCATTCTATCAAACACTCTTCCCATCTGCCCAACCCTCATCCTCGGTATCCTTACTCATCTGTCACCTTCCTCATGACATTCCCTATGTCTAACCACTCCTTCTCTTTACCTTCCCCTATGTAGCCCCATGCGCAATAGTGGCTGTGATGAAATGCTTGGGGTGAAATGATTAAAAAAAAACAAAAAACAAAAAACAAAAAAACAGAAATATTTCATTATAAAATAAAGAAACTAGTACTGAACTCTTATGTAATTTAGGTCTTTCTGTTTGGCAGATAAAGAAGAAACTTGAAGCAACAGAAACGTGGCTCTACAGAAGGATGCTGAGAATACCACGGACCGAGTATGTGAGCAACGACGAAGTTTGAGAGAAAATAAAAACAAAATGGACATAGAAGAGATGGTTGAAATTTGTAGGACACACAATGAAGAAAAGAGGCTTGAAAATATGATGCTCACAGGACATATTGAATCAAGAAGGACAGAAGAAATCCTCGCATATTCTACCTAGCAAACTTGAGTGTATGGAAGGCGGAAAACAATTTGAGAAATACATTAAAAAAATACTACTAATCATGGGTATATCATACCCAATTTTGAAAATATCAAAAAAACATTAAATATAGATCTTTATCAAAAAATATTTTACACGCAGGGACTTCAAAATTTGTACTTTGACTTAACATTAATAGGAAGTGAAAAAAAAATTATTTAGCTAAGAAAATCAGGTACTGAAAATTTAACTAAATTGTAATTAAAATGATGTCCTTTGCGCTGGGTACTATATACCCATCGTTAGTGTTCTCGGGTTAAGCGCACTCAGAATTTACAGGTCTCGATATTTACATGAAGAAGATAAATATATTGAAAATACTTTCAAACTCCTCCAATGCCCTAAGTATTTCGTATTCAATGCGAAAGAAAAGACTCATGAAATATTCCAAAATAGAAAAAATATCCCTTCCTGAGAAATCGAACGAATCAAAAACCTATATTGTCCTACTTACTAAATATATCACAGCTACCATTTATAAGAATTTATTTAAATTCAATATAAAATTTCTCACTTTTACGAAAAGGACTAAACGCTTTATACAAAAACTTTTTCTTCTTGGTGGACATCTTGCCTTTTAAAATGAAATGTTCTTCATGTATAAACATTTATATATCGCTTTTTCATATCTATCTATCTATCTATCTATCTATCTATCTATATGTGTGTGTGTGTGTGTGTGTGTGTGTGTGTGTGTGTGTGTGTGCTGCGTGTGTGTGTGTGTGTGTGTGAACAGAATAAGTATAAAACAGTTAAAAAAGTGCCTATGATCTAACAAGTTTCACTTTAACAAACTTCTTCAGAGATTGTTTAAAGACAAATATATATATATAAATATATACAGAGAGAGAGAGAGAGAGAGAGAGAGAGAGAGAGAGAGAGAGAGAGAGTTAAATCGTAATATAGCTTAGAGCCTAAATTGCTGATTTTTTCCGTAGTTTACCGGTGGAAACGCATTTTAGGCAAGCACATTTTTTTTGTCAAAAACCAAATGATCCTTTTTTGTTATGTCCTAACAAAACAATGCACTAACAAAACATTGAAGTCGCCATGACTGAAATAACATTGTTTAGCACGGTGACAAATTCTTCTACATTAATTATCCCTATCTATCTATCTATCTATCTATCTATCTATCTATCTATCTATCTATCTATCTATCTATCTATCTATCTATCTACAAAACTTGTGTGCTTAACTATGTAAGATTTTTTTGCGTACATACATGCATACATGTGTGCGTATACATTCATTCATGGTGATAGAGAGCCGGCTGGTCGGAGTCTGAATGCCACGATCACATTTTGGTGAAACTGAGAGCTATACAGAAAAATGAAGTTTGTCCTTAGGTCAGGTACGTACCACAACCCGACGAGAGAGCCACAATGCTGATTGGTGGCCCCGGGCTGTGCTTTGTGTTCCTCGCTATCTTATATAAATATGTTTTTGTTACCTACATTACACATAGAATATCAATAGGAGCTGTATGATTAAAAAAAAAAATTACCGACATTAAATTACAAAATAAAATTAAAACTTCCTCTTCGGTTTTTTTTTTGAAGCGTTAGTTTCTAAATATTTTTATATGCACAAAATGGTGGATTGGTCACATTAAAAAAATAATACAAAGAAATAAATTGTTGTGCTTAAAACAAAACAAAAAAGGTTTTATTATAATAGATGTAAAAATATTCCTTTTATGTGACAGATAAAGCATAGAATCGAACATCTTTAAAATTTGAAATAAAAACAACAGTTTTTCAGTAGAATAATAGATCTAAAATCATTCATTCTATGAGACATAAAATATAGAATCTAGATTCTTCAACATTAAAAATCAAAACATAAGTTTTTCAGTAGGATTATAAATCTAAACATATTCATTTTATGTGACAAGAAACTACGGAATCAAACCTCTTTAAAATTCAAAATTAGAACAATTTTTTTCAGTAAGATAATAGATTTGAAAATATTCATTATATGACAGAAACATGATAGAATCAAGAAGCTTTTAAATTTTAAATCAGAGCAAAATGTTTTCAGTAGAATAATAGATAGAACAAATACATTTTATGAGACAGTTAAACATATAGAATCGAGACTCTTTAAAATCATACAATGAATAAAATCTTAAAAATATTCAATTTATGACACATAAAACATATAGAATCAAAACCTTTTAAAATTTAAAATCTGATTCATCACCACCCCACTTTTAGAATTTTCTTTGATCTCTCTTATTTTTTATTTTATTTTGTGGATCCTGCCTGAGAGTGAACCTTTTTCTATCAGTTTCTATTTGTTTCTCTGCTTTGCTGCATAAAACTAAACGTGGGAACTTTCAGCTAGAAATATTTGAACAGTATGACAAAATAAAAAAGACAAAAAGAAAAAAGGAATTGAAAAGAAAAAGAAAAAATATCGATACAAGCATGCGTAAATAAAGATATCCATATATCTTCACATATCTTTTATCTTTAAATTACTCTGGATTAATTTGAAGATGTGTGTGATGGCGTATTTAGATACTTTTGTTTCCATTTGCTTTGAATATGTTCATAAGAACATCCACTTTTGTATGCTTTCTGATAGCAATTAATGTGTACATCCGCGCCAGTATGTTCCATCGGAGACCTTTGTGTCGCTCTAGCCGACATGATATTTTGCCTAAAGCGCCGTTTAAGTACAAAACACTAACGATTCAACCACAATAAGCAGAAGGACAATCGAAAAATACAATAACGGGAACAGCAGAGAGATGACCTTTTACAATTCTTATAAAGCTGTGACCACAGTAACAATTATACTATGGTGTATTGACTCATCTCTTAAAAATCTTGTTCATCACTCGAAGCCCAGACTTAAATTAATTGGAAAAAACTCGAACTGCATTTCCATGCTTACTGCAATCTATTTTATGCTTCTATTTTATACTTCTTTTATGTGTCGCGTTCTTTATTGAAGTAGACGATCAGGGCTCTCCACAACTTTCTATCCTGCGTAATTCTAAGCAATGTTTGTTGTTTCCCTATTGCTATGAGTTTCTATTCTGTGATCCATTTACATTGGTTAATTAGGTTAATCGATTTTACTTTCTGTCCTCAATGCCTTCAGTATGTTCCGTGGGTGTCAAATTCTCCACGTCCACTTTCCTCAAAGTGTTTCCAAGAAATTTCAACTTTTTCTGATTTTAAATACAATGGTCTTTCTGTTCAATTTTTCTTAAAACGTTCTCGTTGCTCCTGTGATATATCCATGGTATTCTCAGCATCTTGCTGCAAAACACGATCTCTGTTGCTTCAAGTCATCTTGTCATCTATGAGACAATTGTTCATCCATTATTGCCATCAAGTAGAGTTGATATAACATAGTAATTCAGCCTTATTTTCTTTGTTGCTAATGGAATTTTCGTGTTTCTTAATACTTTGTTTAGCTTTGTTAAAGCATCTTTCGCTATTCCACTGCACCTTCGGATATCGGTACCCAGTTGTCCGTCGTCAGTGATAATGCTATTAATTAAATTTCTGTACTTGATTGATTCTGACCTCTCCAATATTTGCGTCTCACATATTGGACTATCCCTCTTGTTAACGACCATACATTCTTTTTTTTTATAACTCTTTTTTTTTTATTTACGCATGCTTGTGTCCTCACTTTCTTTTATACATTTTTAAGGGAATTTTTAAGTATTCTTTCTGTGGCTGCGATCAACGCAGTGTTATCTATCTATCTATCTATCTATCTATCTATCTATCTATCTATCTATCTATCTATCTATCTATCTATCTATCAGTGTGTGTGCGAGTTCTGCGTATAGAATCGAGCCGATTTCATTTAAAATCTTTTTTTTTTTGTTTGCGTTTCCATCACTTTTGTTATTAAATATCCAACACTGTGATAATCGATCTGACAAGAATCGTGAAACATGGTAAGAACCTGCACGCAATTGTACTGAGCATGATCTACGGAACAAAGCATTTTCTAAAAAAAATTGTCTTACTGAAAGTTTTTTCTCTTTTAATTAGAATAGCATTTTTTTATATAAAAATTATGGTCATTCCTTTTACGGTGAGCAACTGATGCATTTAATGTGATCTTTTTTGCGTGCATATAATCCTTTATTTAAATGTCGTGAGGTTCTTGTGTGTATATGTGTGTGTGTGTGTGTGCATGTGTGTTTATATTTATGTGAAAATTTCTGATGAGTGATTAAAAAATTACGAAACTCATCGACTATCGATAGAAATTGAACAATATAAATAATAGTTCCTCTCGTCTAATGTTGAGCACCTAAAAAGAACAAACTATTTTAAATTTGAAATACGTTGAGTTCTAAAATTTTACGCTTATTATTATTATTATTATTATTATTATTTTATCTTATTATACGGGGTGACTGGAGTGGGGAGCTCGAGCATATGTATTAAACTGGCCTTGCGCCAAACATAACCAGACTCTCCACCATTTCTTCCAGATCATCATCAGAAGGTTGGAAGAATAAAACTCTTTCGTTTGTATAAATAAACAAAAAATATTTATAGAGCAAAATAACATCCGATTTGTAGAAAATGAAGGTTCTAATAGAAAGTGTAGTGAGAGGTTTACAGAATTAAGAGTTCGTTTGTTGTAGTGAAATTTGATTTGTGCAAATAAAAAAATAAGTCCATGTTTTCGATGTGATGTATCAACAAGATAGTAGTAATGTCTTGTTCCTCTCTTTCTGTTGTAGACGGAGAGTAGATGAGGAGGAAAAGGAGAGATAAAGAAAACAGAAAAAGTGAAACAGAAAGAGATAAAGAGAAAAAGTGATAGGGTGCAAAAGTAAGTCGCCGAGGTTGACCTGATTATTTTCTTGTTACATTTGGCCTCTCTGTTTTTTGCTCCCTTGTCTCTCTGACTGACCGAAGGAAAAATGTGAAATATGTTGCCAATTCAGATCATGTGACCAGATCCCAATACCAACTCATTTTGGGGTGGAAGAAACACGATACGACTCATTAAAAGTTGAAATTGTTGTTTTCTGAAAATCGCACTCTTATCGTTGGGTAATAAATATTTTTATACTTTCTCGCAAAATTTTCCTTGACCTTTTTCTCAGCACGGAGGCAATCTTTTCATTATTGGTCAATAAAAAAAGAAGAAGATTATTGCACTACCTTACTAATTTACAAACAGCGAAGAAAAGAAAGTTATTTTTATTTTGTATTCACCACATAACGATCAATGAATTTCTACAACTTTTACAATTTATTGTATTAATTAAAGTTAAAATCCATTAATGCACTTATTTGCCTGTTCAAGAATATTATTAAAGGCGCTTATTATTGATGACTGGTTCTGAATAAAAACGACAGCATCGCAAAGAAAGTGCGATGTCAATCCTGGAATAAATCGGACATTCAGGTTCAGCAGATATACAGTACAAGTATGAAAATGAACCACATTTCGTGTTAGCATACATGTCTGACGAAGAAGGTTTTAGAAATTATCTTTCAGAAATCAGAAACTAAGCATTGTTTAGATGTGTTGAACACAACCAAAAAAGCCAATATGGAAGTTTCCTGGTGTATTTTAATAGCACTTAATTTGTTTATCTACATTATTCAATAAACCTGGTACTTCTTTTTAAAATTGTAGAGATATTTTAATTTGTGGACGCAATCTATCTATCTATCTATCTATCTATCTATCTATCTACAAACACACACACACACACACACACACACACACACACACACACACACACACACACACACACACACACACATATATATATATATTATAAATTATAATTTAGAACATGTACATAATTTCTCTATATATAATCACGACGAAGGCACGTTCGTTTCGGCATTGGGTCCCCAATGCCTAAAATTGATAAATCGATAACACCACATGAACACTAGGAATGCCATTTAAAAAACAAGAGGTTACAAGGTGTAGAATAATTATGAACGGAAACAATAATGACCAGCAGAAAGAGAAGAGAGTAATCAAGAGTAAAGTAGGTAGCGATTGACATAACATTCAAATTTCTGCAGATTAAAGTTGGCTGGAAAGCATGGAGCCGGAACGGAGTTCCACAAACGACAAGTACAGAAAAGAAAATTTACGGTTACATCTAGCCAACTCAACTGTAAATTGATGAGATCACGACTCGAGTTTAGTTTTGCGCTTAAATTTATAAAATTTGTGTACGATAGCGCAGATCTCATCCGAAAAATTACCATGTAAATATTTCTAGAAAAGACATAAGGACGCAAACTAACGTCGGTGTAAAAATGACTGAAGCCGAGACGCCAAATCAGGATCAATAATATTGCTGATTATTCTTTAGGTCTTTTCAAGGAGTGCAAGGCAAATAGCAAGTGTATTGGTCAATATGCGACAGCAATATTCTGAGCATGGGCGAATAGTAGACATAGATATGTAAGATAGAAAAATTGTCTCACTCAACACAAGGAACTACCTTCTTAGAAGCTGACCTAGCAAAGGATTGAATAGTCTTTCCACTTCTTGTCAACTGAGAATATGAGCCCGAGAAGGAGCAACGATTTACTTTCCTGGGGGCTAGCATTAGCCATACTGATGGAAGACAGCGAGGGATCTCTCAGATGATGAATGGAGTGATGTTTAGTTTATGAGACGTGAAAATTAGCAAGGAATCTTTTGCTATGACGTTAATGACGGACTTTAGGTTGTTTTGGACATCAGCTGCCATTTTGACCTTACTATCGAGGCAGGAAAAATTGTTGTTATCAGCGTAGATACCAACTTGAGAGCCGATGTCACCAGGAAGGTTATTAATGAAAATTAAAATAGTAGTACTAAAAATGGAGCTTGGGGTTGAGGAGACACCCGCGTTAGTACAAAATTATCTAAACGAGTGACAGTTCAGGATAATTTTCATTACACGGTTTGATAGGAAAGACTGTATCAGTTGAAAAAAGTGTCCTGAGATACCTAACTTTTCAGCTTGAGAGAAGACCTGAATGTCAGAGTCTGTCAAAGGCTTTCGAATTGTTCAATGCTACAGCCGTTATTATCTAGAGCATGATAGACTCTTCCACATCAATTTACCTGGAGAAACGAAAGCCATATTGCTTGTTCGAGAAAAGGCCTTACGATGATGAACCAATTCAGCATTTATTAGGGCCTCTAAGAGTTTCTCAAAAAGAGGTATAAAGTTAATATGCCGATAGTTGAAAGGGTCGGACGGCTCACCAGAATTTTTGAAAATTGGATAAACAGATGATGATTCTAACTAGCAGAAAAGCGGGAAGCAGCTAGACATTTATTATAACTGTTTAGAGATAACAGAATCCAGTTCAGGAGCACACTTTATAATGACTATTGCAGGGATGCTATTGAGTCCACATTATTTATAGGGATCTAGATTATAACCTTTCCATGGTTTCTCTTATCCAGAAACCGTGGAAGGGGTTATATGCGTATCACTCAACAGTGATCCAGTTCTAGGAGGAAAGTTTGGTAGAGATATTTCAGATGAGTCAAGAATAGAATTTAAAGAGAATTTACGGGTAAAGCATTCAAATTTATCAGCAGGGGATGATAAAACCTCAAACTTATTGAAAAGGCACTTATTTAATGCCCTATTACAAAGCCGCCAATAATCAAGAGAGCCAAAGTTGTTAGAGGCTATGCGATGCGTCTTTCTCTCGGCAAACAGTGACTGTGTTCCTTCAAGGACTCAGTTACATTTATTGCGAGCAGCAACTAATAGGCGCCTACTGTGATGAAAGCCGTCACATTAGCATAGCCGAAAATAATGGTTCGTGTATGCTATAGCGGCTAACCACGCTGATGTGAACAATGGAGAAAACATGTTTCACCTGGAATTCCCGAGTAGGGATGAAAACATACATGCCGGTTTGACGCAAGAAGAAACCCCAGTGGCGCAATTTTTAATTGAAATTGTAAAGGATGTAAGTCCAAGGGACGTCACGAAGAAAACCACAGAGTGAGTCCCAGACAGTAGTGGTAACGGAAAGAAATCTTGTGGTTCCTCTTATTGGAACCAAATGTATATAGCTACTATAGAGTGGTCAGAATTATCAAGAGGGTAGTGTTACAAAGCTCGGCAAGAGCAAGGAGAGGAGGTAAAAAAAACAAATAAAATAGTTAGTCATTTTACTCGGTTTTGCTATGGAAACGAGTAGGGAAGACCACAATTTGAGCAAGGGATTGGGCAGTAGAAAAATTGAATGTCTGAACACTGGCAGCATCATTACATTTAGAATGTTTAAGCTACTTGTCGCCGAAGACAAAGATGTTTGTAGATGAATGGAGAGAAAGGTCGTTTTCTCTACTGTCAGCTATTATGTCAAATAAACTGCAGTCATAGGAAGAGAGGGGGTGATAAAGTGAAAAAGATATCTAACAGAGAAAGCCGGAAGGATATGAAAGAGTAGTTTGGGGCCTCAAGAGACAATTCCCTGGACATCGGAAGATTATCTCGGATGTAAACACCAGAGCTATGCATATGCATATGAATGTTGGGATCTTTTTTGGCAAAGGAGACCAAGAATCCATTGGTAGCAACAGAAAAATTTAAATTAGATTTCCAGCGTTTTCCAAACATATCTGGTAACTATTCCAAGTGGGTTGGGTGGGTTTTTGTTTATTGGTTTAATTGTATTTCTTTTAGTTGTGATTTCGATGAGATTCATTTTGGGGTGAGAGAGAAAATACCACCGTAATTGTCACTATCTCTCGTCAATGGAAATACAAACCAGCTAGATCATGGCAGAGAATAGAGCATAGAGTGAGCTCATATTTTCCCACCGGAAATACATGCAGGGACACCTACCCATGCGACACTTTGACACGACAAATATCCCGATATTATGTGAATCTTGAGCATAGAAATCTCTCTAAGGGCTACCAAAGAGTTAGGGCTCATAATAACTAGTCGAAAGCAGCAGCCAGCAAACTGTTAATCTTGTAATCTCACAAGAGAAAGTCACAACCATTGGCTAGTTTGATCGCCAAACAGTTAAGACAGTTAAATCATTGTGACCCTAGTAGAAAAAAGTAAAGAGAGCTGGTAATCCATATCTTTAACAAAAAACAAGGGATGAACCTCTATTCCAGTTCGGACGATAGATGAGGATATTTTTTCTTTTTAATCTTTTAAAAAAGCACATAAAATATGAAAGAATTAAATTATGACTTCGGATTTCCGCTAAACACGTTAGACAGGGGCTGAAGAGAGAAATTTAATAATCAATAGCAATGGAGAATATACAGATCACAATGGGAAAAGTGAAAATATCAGAAGCAGAAAAAGAAAGTTATTGAATTGAAAAAAAATTACAAACAGCATTATGATAAGATACATTGTAAGTTACTTGCATAAGACGCTTCAACTGCTTCTTTCGCATATTTAAAGTGGCTCTTTTTGCACCATAACAGATTTCCATCGTTGAAATAATATGTATATCTCTCATTTGTGGTGTCTGGTGGTACTACAGGGGCGAGGGATCTATTTTCTTGGCGATCTACCTGCTTTTTTTTAGGATTCTATCAAAGGAATTCGAGATTTTTCCAGATACCAAAAATAACCAGTCAGCCACATAAGAGTTGCAAGCTTGAAATAATATATATATAACTTATACTTTAGAACATGTATCAACTACAATCTACTACAAAATTGTACATCTTGTTTCGACATTGAACGAACAATGTCTCATCAGGTAGTTAGTAATGATGGTAATAAACGTTATTTATTTATGAATTTATCAATGAAAATTCACTTCCTTTTATTACTGGCAAAATCATTCGTATGAGGTAAAGAGGATAGAAAAGATGAGAAAACAAAAAGAGAAATCAAGAAAAGGAGGAAAAGAAGGACACAGAGGAAATAATAAAAACAAAGAAACGAGAGGAATGAAAAAACGGCTTAGAGAAAAATAGACCCCAAATTTAGGTAGGAAATAACATATAAGCATATACAGATATCGGTCACGCGACATCTAGGCTTAACAAAGAGGAAGAAGTGAGAAAATGCGCGAAGGGGGAAGAAAGTGAGAAAAAGTGAGAAAATACACAGGAGGAAGAAAGTGGTGGGCTAGACAACAGGAGCCGCAAAGAAACAGAAATTTCAAAATTTGGCTAGATACATTTGTTCGTAACATTGTATAAAACTAAATTCTTTGGCATTTAAAAATATGATGAAATCACATACACAAACATAGGAATTATCTAAAAAGCACAGATCTGAAAAGATTTGCAAACAAATGACGAAGATATAAATTCATTAGTGCTAATAGAATAAATTGAAATAAATATTAAAATTAAATTAAAAAAATAAAAAAGTTAAAGAAAAAGTTAAAGAAAAACATCATTTAAAAGAAATTAATTTCTTTTAAATGATGTTTTTCTTTAACTTTAAAACATGTAATAGATGTTTTTCTTTAAATTTAAAACATGTAATAGATCACAATTTGTAATAGAAAATAAAAATAAAAATAGAGATAAAATAACATGAGAAGAAAGATCAAATAGTTAAAGTAAATTATCAAGATAGTAAGATTAATATTGTAAAAAGTTTATCATTGCGGAGATCCAAATTGTATAATTCTAGCACGATTGTAAGATTAATTCTTTAATATGTGTACAATTTACTGTAGTTTCATGCCTCTGATTCAGTAATATGTTACTCTTTATGTATTTAATACTTTCAATTCTTTCTTGTAGAGAAAGGAAACATGGTTCAGTTACCGATCTAGATATTCTAGACTGTTTGAGAATTTTCTATTTAACTTTAGGTGTTTTATTTTCTTCTTTTAATTTCTAAAAATATTTAGAAAGTGATATCATATTTTGTTTATTCTTATTAGTAAAAGATGATAGGTGATTGTAAAAAATACTTTTTAAAAACGTTCATTGTATTACTAATATAAACTTTAGTAACCCTGGGATTCTCTACAGATGAGATAGAGCACATATAGACCAGGGATTTAGTTAAACACTTATTAGACGAGGAGCACTGGTTAGGGTTTCTACAATTACAAAAGTTATTATTATGGGGCAAATTAAAATGAGTTGTAGAATTGTTTTTGTTATATAATTTCAATATTTTATTGTTATGTAATTTAATTATTTTTTCTAAATTGTTATAGCAACTGTAATTGAGTTTTAGCGTATTCTTATTGAAAACTTTTACTTAAAGGTTTATTTTTTGGAAATGTTTATCAATTAATTTAAGAAATTTATATCCCAGTTTAAAATTAACTGATTAAATGGAGGGTTATACCATAGGATTTTCTGTTTTAATTTTTCTTTCTGGAGCCACTATATTTTTCCACAAAATTGATCTCAAAAGATTGGTGACCACTGTCCCTAAGAATTTTATCATAAATTGTTTTATGTTTTTCGAATGTTTTTATTTACTAGAGGAGTGCATGTTAATGCGATGTTCATCCGATGATGGAATATGTTTGATAACGGATGAGTTACGGTTAGCATTATTTTTCATGTAAGGTTAGAAATTATTAAAATCTAAGTCTAGCATTATGCCTAAGAAGTCAACTTGTTATATATTAAGATTAATAACTACACTAAGACCAAAAGATTTAAAAACTCTATGTATTAATTTTCTAAGTCTATCAACCTTACCCCCAGTGGATTTATTTACTATCATAAGTCCATCATCTCTATAAAGTCCTGTATTATTTAAATCGATTTCTTTAAACGCCGCGAGGTTGTACAAAAGAAATAATCCAACTAAATCTGAAGACTCTGCAGAATCCAGAGCACCCATAGATAAATCAAAATTATCAGTTGAATTTTTAGTTCATTGCTCGTTATCGTGGATAAGTACTGATTTCCTGCAGTTCAAAATTATGTTTTCTATTTAGAAATGTCTGAATAAAATTCAACGAATTCAAGGGCCAGATGGAAGAGGTTTTTAGATATAAATGGATAAAAATCCACGATATCGAATTGAAGAAAAGTAGAGTTGTTTTTATCTTCGATGTTCTTGAACCAGTCAATTACTTCCAAAGTACTATTCCATTTTATACGTTTGAGTTGATTACTTATTTGCAAGTTTACTCCTAACATTACTTTACTACTTTTACCGATCCCTGATTTAGTTGGGTTGGCAATCCTAGTGGGTATTTTTCGGTGGAATTCAGGTTCGTGATCTTTTAATAGTATGCTCCTTTGTAGTAATTTTTGGAACATTGTCACTGATTTTTAGTTTGTTAGTGATTTTTTTCGAATAGTTAATTGTATAAATATAATTAGAGTGATCCATGCTGATTTTTTATAATTATTTATTACATTTTTCTTTATTAGAGCTGTATATGTGTGTGGATGTGTGTTGTAATGCAGTGGATATCAGCTCGGAACGAGGAATCGGGGAGCCGAGTTCGAATTCCAGTTGAATTCGTTGCATTCACTTACGCGCAAATATCCTTTGAAAAGGTATTAATCCGTCTATTCCTTCCAGTTATGGGTTAAATAACAAGAATGATTGGGTTCTATAGCCTTGACTAGAAAGCAGTCTACCGCAGAAAGCAATGGCAAACTACTGAGAGATAATCTTCTACCCAGTCAGTCATGTCTCTTTCGAGACATGATCGCTCAAGCGTGTATCACGTATAGCACTTAACTAACTGACTGATATGTGCATGTGTGTTTGTGTGTGTGTAGAAAAACAATTGAATGTAGCAAGTTTGTTAAATTTTAAATAAAGTCCCAATATACACTTTCTTGTAAAAGGGTCAAGTCAAACCTCAGTTCAATTTCCAGCAAGGAAAGACTCTCATTAGAATGTAATATTGAAAATTAACGTTGAAGTAGTTTCTGCATGTAAATATATATATATATTGTCATCCGCAGACAGATCTGTTTCGCTGTATCACAGCTCATCAGTACGGTTAGACTCCGATTGCTCCACAACCCAGGCTCAAAACCCGACCGAATTGGCGTCAGTCAGCGACTCTAACCCTGGGCCGCGGGGCGTTTGGTGGAAGAAGGCAGTCTTTTTTAGCGCATATCATATTACGCGCCCAGCAGCCAGAGTGCTCCAATTCATTTTTAATGAATATATATATATATATATATATATATATATATATATATATATATATATATATATATAACAAAAAACAATGTGTAGTATGCAACATAATAATAGAAGGAAAACACTTCCAGTTCAAGAACGCAACTACATTCGAAATAAAATCGGATCTGAGCTGCAACTCGAAAAATGTAGTTTATGCTCTAAAATGCGACAAATGTGCAAAGATATACGTGGGAGCGACACAATGCTTGAACAATAGAATATCCCTTCATAAAAGTAATATATGATTATCATATAACAGGAGATTATACGTTTCCCAACATTTGCATGAATGTAGTGATGGCAAATTGAAAGTTATACCTATTTATCAAAATACAGATTACGAAATATTAATAATGCAGGAAGGAAGATCCATAAAATAATATAAGCCTTCGCTCAACAAAATGACATGAAAAACACACACACACTGAAAAACATACAGACATACATATACATACAGGCACATACATACATACACACACATACAAACACACACACCAAATTCAAAAGATAACCCTAGACAATAACAAAAACCAGATGACCCATAAAAAACAATTCTAAAACATAAAGACGAAATGAAAAAACGCTCACACACACACACACACACACACACACACACACACACACACACACACACACACACACACACACACATTCAAAACACTGTCAAAGCAATAAAAACAACGAACTGACAGATGAAAAGTATTGCAGATAAACAAAGGCGACTAGAAGATAATTTTAACGTACAAAAAAGGTAACCCCAGACCAAAATCATTTCAAATTTCAAACTTGATTCGTTCATCTGTTTATTTATCTGTTTATCTATTTATACACGTGCTGATGTGAGAAACTACACACTATTCAACATGCCAACATTTGATTTATTTTATCTTATTTTATTTTATTTTACTGATTTTATTTATTTTCTTATTTTTTCTACTTATTTATAAAACAACAACTTGGCCATCAGAAACAAAAGGAACTCGATACGTAAAGCCACAAATTTATTCGTCTGAAGAGAGTCAATCTTAGACTCGAAACATGTGTAGCGTCACAAATAACGTTATGGACCATAACATGTATAATATCAACTACAATAAATATACACTTTAAAGAAAACGTTCACGGCCTCTCATACATTTTATTCTATATATATATATATATATATATATATATATATATATATGTATGTATGTATGTATGTATATATACCTGTACACGGGCTGAGGCAAGCATTAAGAGTAAATTTATAGGTAAATAATAGGTTGGTATAGAAGAGTGGAAAGAACAAATCAAACAACAAAAAATACAAGAAAAATACCACAAAAAAAAAAGTTTTTATTTGATATACATTAAATCTGGCAATATCTTCTGGTGTGTTGTTGAACGAATGTTAAAGCAAGAATGGTTTCATGACGCCAACTTTGATAGAAATCGGTCGAGTTTCGATCCCGGCCAGAAGCAAGTGGATGTGCCTAGCCACACAGATGAATCAGCGAAACAGGCTTGTATGTGGATGACACACACACACACACACACACACACACACACACACATATATATATATATATATATATACACAAAACATATATATGAAATACAAGAGTCATTCAGCAAATCTGTAACTTGACACAGGTATTAAATGGATTTTGATCTGAGATTTACGTTGTATAATGTTTGATCAATGTTATTAATGAAGAAATATTGGGTTTAGGGAACTGAAAAAGAAGGTGATTGTGATAAAAGTTATAAAAGAAATCATGTATACAGACAGAAAACAAGTTTTATAAAATTCAATCAAAAAGAAAAAAAATACTTCAGAGATGGGATGAATATACTGCTGATCTCTTCCGCGACAACAGAGAGCAGTCAACAATACCTAAAAATATGAATGGACCAGAAATATTAAAAGCCAAAGTAGAATCGGCAAGGGCAAAATTGAACAAAAATAAATCAGCAGAACCTGATGGGTTTGTAATGGAGATGTTGATGTCCTGAGAATACTTGGGCATAGACAGGCTCACAAAAATAATAAACGATATCTACAACAGTGGCAATATACCGGAAGATCTAAGTAGATCAGTTTCCATTCAGTCAGTTAAGTGCCATACGTGATACACGCTTGGGCGATCATGTCTCAAAAGAGACATGATTGACTGGGCAGAAGATTATCCCGCAGTAGGTTGCCATTGCTTTCTGCGGTAGACTGGTTGCCGACCAAGGCTATAGAACCCAATCTGTCCTGCTATTTAACCCATAACTGGAAGGAAGAGACGGATTAATACCTTTACCAAGGGTATTTGCGCGTAAGTGAATACAATGGATTCAACTGGAATTCGAACTCGGCTCCCCGAGTTCTCGTTCCGAGCCGATATCCACTGTACCACAACGCAAAAGAATGTGAACTCCACTGAACAATCAGCTTAATGAGCCATATATCAAAACTCATCATCCGGATTCTGATGAACAGAGCATGAAGCAGAATTGGCCTAGAGATGGAACAAGAACACGGTGGCTTTGTTAAAGACATCGGAACAAGGAATGCGATATTCATGCTCAGAATGCTATCTGAAAGAGCAATAGAACTGCAAAAGAAGCTCTATCAGTGTTTCATAGACTGTGCAAAGGCATTTGACAAAATACGGCACAAAGACGTGATAGAGGTGCTTGATAATCTCGACATTTTCAAAAAAGACGTTAGGATAATCAATATTGTCAGCAAACCGCTTGTGTAGGGATAGGCAAAGAATTCAGCAGATTTGCAAAAATAGAAAGGGTTGTAAGACAAGGGTGTGTTTTTCACCGAATCTATTCAACTTATACAGCAAAACAATTTTGGGGAAAATAAAACCCTTGTCAGGATTTGTCATTGGCGGCCACAATCTCAACAATTACGTGGATGACACAGTGCTGATAACATTCCCGCAAAGAAAAATGCAGGACTTCCTACAGAATGTAATAATAGAAAGCGAGAAGGAAGGACTAAGCATAAGCCTCAAGAAAACTGAATGCATGGTCATCATCAAAAAGAAGACACCCAAATGCCAACTACAGGTCGGAGACACTAAAATAAAACAAGTAAAGAAATTTAAATACCCGGAAAGCGTGTTGATAAAGGATGGAAAGTGCAATGTCGAGATCCAAAGATGCATTGGCATGGCCAAAGACGAATTTCAAAAGCTAAACAGAGTACTTCGAGACAAGAAAATCTCATTGGAAACAAAGAAGAGAGTGCTGGATTTCTATGTAATATCTATCGTTCTGTATGGCAGCGAATGTTGGACGATCTCCTCAAAGATGAAGAAGAGGCTTGAAGCAGTAAAAACTGTGATTTTACAGAAGGATGCTAAGAATACCATAGACTGAGCATATTACTAACGACGAGAAGTTGGAGAGAATGGAAACGAGGAGAAAACTCGTAATTAACATAAGAAAGAAACATATGATATTTCTGGGACATGTAATAAGGAAGGAGGACTTGGAGAATTTAATGCTCACAGGATGCATAGAGAGAAAGATAGACAAGGGAAAGCAGCGCGAAACCTACTTGATAGGCCTGAGCAAATGGATGACAGAGCGGAGTTTGGGAAAGATGCAACGAGGAAGAATTTTGAGAGCGACAAGAGCCAAGTGGAAGTCCATGATCGCTTGCGTCCTGAAGGGACACAGCACAAGAAGAAGAAGAAGAAGAAGAAGAAAAAGAAGAAGAAGAATATTTGATTTTCACTGGGTGACAATGTTCTCTGTGGTTGAGTTGGTGTAGAGCACCTCAGATCTAACGACGGTTTTCCTGCGTACACTCGAATGTTGCTACAGTGTGTTTATGTAACTGCTAGAAAAACACACCCATATTAAATTAAAACGAAATCCTTGAAAACGAATGTAACAACATTCGAAAATACTTGGAAGATAAAGTAGAAATGAAAAGCTTTGTTAAATTTACCGATTATATAAAATAATCTATTGGTAAATTTGAAAATTGAATTGATAACTAAAAAGACAATTGTAGATTTCAATGTTGTAGATTTCGTTTATTATTTCTGTGAGCCTGTCGGGAAGCATATACTTTTCTTTAATAAGTTTTTTTAGACGAATATATATATATATATATATATTATAAATTTTATTTTAGAACATGTCCAAACTACAATCTACTACATAAGTGTACATTTTGTTTCTACATTGAAAGAAGAATGTCTCATCAGTTAGTAAACGTTATTATAAAATAATGACGTTTACTTCATTTTTGTAGTAGATTGTAATTTGGATATAATTTATAATAAATATTCATAGCTCTATTTCTATATTGAGCACTGTTTTAAATTAATGTTTTGAACGTTGTAATTTTTTTTTCGTTCCGTATGCATTTGTATATATATATATATGAACAAAGACTTAACACCACAGAATCTAAATATAGTTTTGAATAGGAAAAACGTTCATATTAAAAAAAAACAGAAAAACACGTGGATCATTTCGTCTACCACTTCATAAATTAATTATTATTCTCCTTTCAATTATTTTTCCAACGGTAAACCCGGTCAAATGTTGGCCGAAATGATCCTATACATATTTGTCTACGTTTAAGGGCACGACTTTCATGCACTAGGCAGTCAGGTGTATAATATGCACCTGATGATTGCGTAGTGCATGAAAATCCCAGTCGTGCTTTAGACGTAGGATAATGTGTATATCTATTAATATATACTTATTAGTTCTGTTATGTTACGGTGAGCACTGTTTTATTAACACCAGATAAATATTTATATATCGGTGTGTGCCTGTGTGTATACACATATGTATGTACACTTTTGTTTACATCCATACCTATATATATATATATATATATATATATATATATATATATATATATATATATATATGTATTTGTGTGTGTGTAAACAAGCTTCTTCTCCCCAGCTATTCGTTAAATAGCAGTGTATACCGTGTTATCTCTTTATGACTTTCAGTATTTATAATTTTAGCAGAAAATGAGAATAAAGAAGAAAAATGAAATAAATATCTACAACAGAAAGATGAGAAAGAGAGAGAGAGAGTGGATGAATATATATATATATATATATATATATATATATAGTTAATGAATAGACTGAGATAGATAGATAGATAGATAGATAGATAGATAGATAGATAGATAGATAGATAGATAGATTGTACTACTATGAAAACGAAAGGAAGACAAACGATAAGAGATTAAATGAATATTAAATAAAATCTGAGATACGGGAGCAAATAACGAAATAAAGAAAGAAAAGAAAGTTTGACAGCGAGATGAGCAACGAAAAACACAAGTGTCTCGACTAAGGCGAATGAATCAACCACAACCATCCACTTGAGTTGGCAAATTGCGCTCAGCGTGCGTGTGGCTAAGTGGTGTTCTAGGCCTCTAGAATGATGCTGTCTGGATCAGCGCACCTGCTGAACACCCTGATCCACTTTGACACCATTGTTACGCTGAGCCGAAAGGGAAAATAATGAAATGATAGCGAAATGGACTTTCTATTATTTGTTCATTCTCGTGACTTTCTTTCTTGCTTTTATTCTATCATTCACTCTCATTACGAGTCTGTAACTAATTAGAAAATAACAAATCAACAGCAGAATATGATAAATTATAAGTCATTCTATCAATGAATCTCTGAGAGTATCGATTGATTATCTCTTAACTTGGTAAAGAATACAAGGTAGTAGAAATCGAAATTCATTGCCTAGAGAAACAAATGTCAATAAAAATCTTCAAGAACCGATAGTTTTATGAGTCAGTAAGGTTTTGCATTATGACAAACTAAACAAGGCGACTCGTTGTCGTGTATTTGTTAGCGAGCTACTTACTGTATAGATCAGAAGTCTTTGTGGAAATATTTTTTGGTTTCAATTATTGATATCTTGCGTGCTCCTTTTATGTCATTCAAAATAATTAATTAAAAGAGAAAAAAATTTATGTGAGCTGTCGATTTCATAATTTTATAAAACACATTATTTTATTTCCAATCGGACAGAAACGAAAAACTACACTTTTTTAAAAAATATTATTGTACGTTTTCAGTGTTTTAACGTCTTTAATTTAGTGAAACTTCCTATTGGAAGAATAATATCTCTATATGAAATTTTGTAACTTCCGTCAGTCCGTTCAACCTTCTAAAATAGACATACAATGAAAGATCGTAACCAAATTTTGGCAAGAAATGCAAACAGGTACAAAGGTAAATTGGTATTACTAGAGTGCGTAACAATACATTTTTATCTTTATTTTTTTTTTGAAAAATCAACAGTTTTATAATTTAACGTACCAAATACTCCCGTAATTTTAAAAATAATTTAATGATTACAATAAATACATATTTAATAAAAAATGCAATATTGTTTTTTTTCATATCCTTTCTTCAAATTTTAATATACAAAAATTCAGTTTCCAGTTGGAATTCGGCTTCAAAAATAATTATTTACGCATGGTCAATTGTATGTTACATGCCTAAGAATAAGAAATCCTAAGAATGTATTCCTCGCTGTTAAAAAGAAAAAAGGAAATAAAGAAATTTATTTAAAAAATATTTTTACCACGAGGTCTTGTAAAATTAATTTAAAGTATGTACCGCTACTCAATTGTCAACAAAACAGTATAGCATGATGTTAAAAGGGCTCAAATTTAATAAAAACAAAGTTTTATCATCAACATGTTTATGCTATTATTAAGAGGAAAGATTAAATTTTGTTATCATTTTTCTAAATTTTTTAATTCTTTCTAACACGTTCTAAATTTCAATTAAAATTTCATTTTTTGTTTTCCGTCAGTGATTCACGCTATGTTTACGTAATGTGAATATTAAGCAAAACGTAATATTACACAAGTCATTTGACGTTGAAAGACACAACAATTTGAAAATTCTTGCAAAAATCAACTAATTGTCTGATTTTAGTGAAACTTCCAGGATTATTCGCAAATGAATGAAATTATTTATGCAATTATTATTTTTAAAAAATCTTGGTAGAAATACATATTTTTACATCTGTTACCCCCCCCCTCCCACTTCAACAAATTGCACAAAACTTCTAGAAATACATCATCTATACCAATTTCTTATTTATTAGTTAAATACAGGCCTCATTGGGGAATGTAAATCATGTAATTTTATTTTTTAATTACGGGACCATTTTTCCGAAAATCTACTCCAAATAATAAAATCAAAAATGCATTAAAACTACGCTATATTTAATGCACAAAAAGTTTTAATTGATTTTATAAATAATATAAATTTTGGGTATCATATTCTGAAGAAGAAAAACATTTTGATGAAAAATGAATTTTTATGAGAATTGTTTTAATTTTTCTTTGCTAATTATAGTTTCAAACACCTTTTTAAATTTTCTTCCAGTTACTCAGTGTCTTCGGTTATTAATTCATTAAAAATAGACTTTATTTACAAATCGAAAATTCATAAACTTAATACAAATCATGTAAAATTAAGATTTTAAAAATAATTTCTAATTTTTTTATTATGTTAAACTGCACATTTTCTTTTACTATGGAAACTTATAAGAAACTTATCATTTAATGGTTGTTCACCTTATGTCAACTTCTGTTCACCATACTTCGAGACTGATTGATAGGTGCTGTCATCGTCTACTTGATAGGCCAACGAGTCAGACATCTGTGATTAAGAAATACTTTTATTCTAAATTTCATGCCATAAACAAGTAATATTTGTTTCAAATCGGTTTAATTTAACTTTAAATTTGATATTTTTCTAAAATAACGAGTGAGAGAGATATATTTTATTTTTGCAAGATTTTTGAAACCAGGAATTAACTTTTGTCTTAAAAGTTAATTGATCACTCATAACATGGCCGAAAAGTTGAAAATTAAAAAAAATGCCACAATTTTAGATTCTAATGAATATAGTTTATATTTGAAATTATGTTCATACCTGGGTATTTTGCTTAGCGAAAATAGTAAATTTAATCATTTAGCTTTCAGTTAAGTTAAAATTAAAGTGTCAAGAAAAAGGCTTTTACTATTAAAAATTCAATTTAAAACTTAGGTGAAAATTCAATTTAAAACTTAGGTATCGAGAATAAAGAAATTATTAAACCGCGAAGTAATTTTTTCCAAACAAATCAACTTATTTAAATTTCATCGTTGGTCTGCGAAATTGAATGACACATGGAATTTGTAAATTTCGATGAAAAAAAAAGAAAAAAAAAGAAAAATGTTAGCGATAGCTTCATTAATATTGGACACTGTGAGGATTTCAACACGCGTTAGCGTGCTGCAAAAAATTCTAATAGATTTATAATTCAATAACTCTTCAATTCAGAATAATTAAAAATGCATTAGTCATAAATAAATATCTTATAACATTAAACAAGTATGAAAATAATAAAAATAAAAACAACAAACTAAACTGAAAAGTGTAATTTCACTAGTTTTGAATTCATTTTTCTTCTACACTTCTAATGTAGTCGCCCGTGAGACAATTTGCAAAAAAAAAAAAAAAATTTCGCTTTTATTCAAAGTTGGTTGTGCCTTTCCTTTTCATTGCTTTATTGTTTTCTCTTTTCTTCATTAAAAAATATCCTTGTCTTCTCCAGAGCTGTATTTTTTTTTCGTTTTTCGCTGAAAGTCCTTTATCATAAATTGCTATCCAGCCTTAATAGGCGCTCAAAGGAAATTGTGTGCAAATCTTTGTGTATTTTTTGTAATTATAAGCTGTAAATAAATGTTTTTCCTTTTAAAATTTTACGGAGTGGTTGTCTTGTGTTTTGAAATTTTGCGCCTATTAATGTCTTGATATTTCTACTATTTTTTGTGTTTGGCACATAAGCTTGAATTTAGTAAAAATAAAATTTTTATAGTAATGTTTAAATTTGCTAATTACCTTTGAAACTCATATCTACGACAAAACTTTGGATTTTTAAGAGATTTTTCGTCTATAATGGCGACTTGATGAGTGAACGTGCCAACGTTTTAAAAATACCTAAAATCTTTATTTATATAAAGGAATTAATTTTTCTGTTGATACGGATTAGTATTAGAATATTATCTTTCAAATAAAACCAATATTTAACTTCAAAGATGACATTTAGATTATTTAAATTCCTTTTTCGCGTTTTTTTGGAAGTTTGTGTCAGTCAGTCAGTCAGTTAAGTTTCATATGTGATACACGCTTGGGCGATCATGTCTCGAAAGCGACATGACTGACTGGGCAGAAGATTATCCCGCAGTAGGTTGCCATTGCTTTCTGCGGGAGACTGGTTGCCGACCAAGGCTATAGAACCCAATCTGTTCTGTTATTTAACCCATAACTGGAAGGAATAGACGGATTAATGCCTTTTCCAAGGGTATTTGCGCGTAAGTGAATGCAATGAATTCGAACTCGGCTCCCCGATTTCTCGTTCCGAGCCGATATCCAATGCACTACAAGTAGATGAAAAAAAAATGGATAGCATGGAAAAGAGGCGATTTGACAATTGCAAAAAATAAGGTAATCTTTACTCTTTGCTCAAGACAGTAAGGAATAATTTTTAAAGGTTTTATAATTCCAGTTACCTTCAATCTGCAAAAATTTAAATGCAATGTAAATCGCTATCTACTCTCTTCCTGATTAGGCTTTTATCTTCCCGCTCATTATCAATGCTTCTGATCCTAATTCCTCTACATTCTGTAACTCCCTGTGTCTTAGTGGATTTACTGCCTTGCATAGGGTGATACCGATTAAAAAAAAACAAAGAAAAAACAGATCATCAAATTGTTCAAATCAACGTCTCTTTAACCATTGTTATCCCTTTATCAATTTGCCTGTTATTTGTATATTGTGAATTGATACATTTGATATCTTGACTTAAATACATTTCTGTGTATTGCGAGTATCAATTCATAAACAGGAATCCATATTACTGTGAAGATACCTCTCTACGTGGGTCGAGTAAATAAATCGCGCGTTTGTCACCAGTGTAACGAGATTGCTGGAGAGGAGAAATGAATGACGAACACTTGTTCCCAGAGACACATTTATATACTATGACATACACAATATTACACCTATATCCAAGTATCCACACGTGGAAAAATACATATCACATAGATCTAACTCAAACAAAGTATAATGAAGAAAAAAAGGAAGGGTTTACATATAGTTGAAGATACTTTTGTTCTTGGAAGCCATTGTTATGACTTCAGATTTTAAAAGCTGGATACATCTTATGTTTCAGCGAAACATGGCAAGATTCATCTATGTCATTGTGAGACAGCACTATGTACTTGTAAACGGATTTCTCCAGCGGAACGTGACAAGATTTTTCAAGCTTCTGGTGCAGGCGGATTTAGCCTAGGTTCGCCTAGGCCAAAGGCCTACGCAGAAGAAAACAACTTTCTCGTTTGGTTGCTGTCACGAACTGTCTAATTGCTGGCGCTTGCGTCCCTATCTGGATTGACGTCACGAAGAGTGACATGTGATCCACGTGATTTACCTCGACCAAATGAGATAAGCTCCTTCTATAACCCTACATTACTATTGTAATAAGTATCACGAAAAAGCTTGCTCTTTTTGTATCATGAAAAGTAATGAGTATTCAGGAGGACAGTAGATAGCGATTGACATTGCATTTAAATTTTTGCAGATGAAAGTTGACTGGTAAGCATGGTGCCAGTAGGGAGTTCTACAAGCGAGAAAAAAAAATAGAACTTATGGTTACATCTAGCCAGCTCAGATGTAAATTGATAAGATCTTGATGCCAATCTGGTACTATACTAAAATCCAAACACGTCTAGGTACTTTAAAGAAGAGCACATTCGATCAATTACTATGAAAGTATAGGATACAAATCCTGTATCATCCAACAATTAACTGAAACGTAAGAAGTAAAATTGCACACCTGCAAAATCAGATCAGAATGACTAAAAACATTTTAGAAAATCCCAGACCAACGCAAAAATTCACAATCAAGTGTGAAATTTAATTTTACTGAATAGGAAAAGGATTGACCTCGTGCTGAAAGAAAAAGACGAAGCCAAATTTCGCGATCAGATGTTAAACTATATTGGACTATATGTGGCAGCAATATTCTAAGCGTCGATGAACGGTAGACTTATAGAAATGTATAAGAGATTCTGGAGAGAAAAATTGTCTATCACAGAACAGTGAACTTACTTCCTAGCAGCTGACCTAGCAATAGATTTAATATAATCTTTCGATTTCATGTCAGGTGTTCAATGAATTAATAAGGATAGAAAGAGGAAAGAAGAAAACAGAATGTAACGAATTTTATGAATTAAATTAAAAAGATATTTCGAGAAGTAAAAATACAATTTATTTGCTTTATCGGAACTACCAAATATTCAGCACAATGGACTAGCCAATCCCAGAATTCAAACTCAGTTTTACTTGAATACAAGTCTTCCAATCAAGATGGCGCTGAAGTCTGTCTGTTCTTATAAAACAAAAAGAAAAGAAACAATAGATAAAAAATATTATTAAAGAGAAAGATAGAGGATAAGTGTTCTGAAAAGGTAAAAAGCAAAAATGAAGAGTTTACACACACACACACACACACACACACACACACACACACACACACACACACACACACACACACACACACACACACACACAAAAAGAAAGTGAAAGATATGGGGAGAATATGAAGTTAATATATAAATGCAAAAAAATAATTCTTTTAAAATTGTGAACTAGAAGCGAGGAAATAAAAAGAATAGGGAACTAATGTATAAAACTAGCCTTGTTAAACGTAACATTGCTTTCTACGCCTTTGACCACCTGAGACCAAAATAGAGAAAAAAAAGATTCTTTTTCTGATATGCATTTTCTCCAATATATATATATATATATATATATATATATATATATATATATATACGGTCTCGCTTGTGATATATATATATATATATATATAGTGATTATTTAATTACTTAGGTTTTGGACATAATAAAATTAGACCAGTGCACATTAGTATTAAAAAGTGTTCAATACAATTATATTGTAGAACTTTCGAATATTCTTTATTTGTAAACGAGTTATTACGCGACCTTGGTTTCTACCATGTGGTGTCTTCAGGCGATTTGCAATAAGTGATTGTACCGTTTACCGTTTTTTTTAAAGAACGCTCACGTAAGAGTCATTTTTTGAACGCTCACGTAACGGGGAATTTTTGAACGCTCAATTTTTAAAATTACAAGAAATTTTAACGTTTTCATCCATGGTTGTATAAATCTAATAGGTATTTTTTTTTAGTATGGTTACATTTAGTCATTATATTTGTTCTTCCATTCAACAGTTGATTTTTGTTTGGGAATAGCATAATGGCTAACTTTTCTTCCTGACACCCTCTACATATTTTGCACCGTTGTAAAGCTTGGCTGTTTTCATTATACTCCACGTTATGTCTGGGTCTTTTCCATATTTTGATTTCCATTTTCACGCGTGATCTACATTCCTTAGTTTCAACTCTAAACCCCACAATTAAGACCAGCCACACCACGCACACTGAACCGAATTATCCCCGTTTCCCATCGTATTCTGTTAATGAGAAGTAAGTTCAAACCGAGCAGCTTTTTCCCATAAAGGACTACTTTGTGGAACCGACTTCTAAGGGGATGCTTTCCCGACAAATACAATCTTAACCAGCTCAGATCAAGTGTTAAACGTTATCTTTCACACATATTCTCATAAACTATACCTCTTCTGGCTCACACAACAAACTCCCTCAGTTACTCTTTAATTTGAGGGGTTCTTGGGATTTTTATAAGGTGAACATTAGTAAAAAAAGGTGAAAAGTAGAAAATGCATTTTAGGTGAAAAACATGTCTGTTACTACTTTTTCAAGACAAGCAAATATTTTTCTTTCCTTTATTAATAAAATAAAAAATGTTGTCTTACACGTAAAGGTTGCAAACAGATGGTTATTGTTGAAGATAAATTTATACAGCAAAAAAAAAACCAAAAAAAAACAAACAAATTGCTACTTCCTTAGTCCGTGAGAAACAAGGATTTTTCCCTGTCGAAGTTTTCAACCTTTAACTCTGCTGTATAAATTTTGCATTGTCAAAATGGAGCACCACACTTTCGCAATTGATCAAATCGAATCTAATTTCCTTCAAAGCAGTGTTTAAAACGCTCTCACAGGCAACAGACATCTACAAAAAATTTAGTATCAACTGACAGCAACTGCAATTGGAACGCATTAAAAAATATAATCATGCACTTGCCAAAATCTTCTTTGGGTAGCGGATATTTTGGGTTTTGCTTTGACCTGTTAGCGTTTGCTGCGACACAATATACATCAATTTATGTTCTTGCAAAATATCCATTTTTCAACAGTAAGTGTTCTATAAGTATTCATTTTCCTTAAAAATCCTTGTTGCTAACGTGTCTCCCCGACATCCTTCTATAAAAGCACATCATTGTTACCTTAAGTCTCTTCTATGAAGAAATTGTCTAGCATTGTTTACCATGAAATAGGTTAGATATTACACAGCAGTTCAATACTCTTTTATTTGTTTTAAAGAAAATACTACTTTTTCTCAATACTTTGTTCAGCTCTCGATTACGGTAATCGTTTGGTCGATTTGACATTTCAACTGTCTCTTTCTGATTATAAGTATGACTTTACTTTCTTTTTCTTTAAAACTTCTGCGTTGCTCACATGTTCCGTCTATGGTATTCTAAGCATCCGTCTGTAAAAGCACATTGTTACTTTACATATCTTATTCCTGCGTAAGAGAAATATCTAACATCGACTCAGAGAATTGATATTACATAGTAGTTTAACCCTCTAGGGCCATTCGTATCATATTTGATACAGTATTTCCCTATAAGGAAACATTTGGTATTTCCCTATAAGGAAACATCTGGTATTCATTGACTGAGCAGTCAGTACTGCTTTCATTTGAAATTTATAAAATATTTCTCTTAAAAAATTTTTCAGGAAAATATTTCTTTCAAGGCTTGTTTTCATACTGTATCAAATATGATACGAATGGCCCTAGAGGGTTAACACGCTTTTCTTGGTTTTTAAGACATTTTCCTGTTTTTTTTTAAATGTTTTTAGCTTGTTAATGTCATCTTTCGTAAACTGAACGTGTCTTCAAATTTGAGTGTTTCGTTTTCACAGAGACTTAATTTTCTGTATTTGATTATTTCTGGCATCTTCATTCGAAACACGTATCTTGGGTTCTTTTTATTGCTATTAACCATACATTTTTACAGTTGATAGTTCTTTCCTTTTGACTTATCTTACTGACTTGTTTGAGAGTTCTTGCAGTTTTCTTTCTGTGTCCGCTTTCAATGTTAAGATAACGATGACCTGTTAATATACGTGAATTTTACATTAGCTCTCTTCTCAGTGGGATGCATGGCAGTATAATGCTATTCGAAACCTTTTCATAAAATTGGAAGAGAACAAATTCATTAGTATCTTAAGGGCCTTTCGTAATGGTTTCGAAGACTGTTGATTAGCGTATTTACTGTTCCCCAGTAGCCAAGAAAAACAGGATTAGTTGTAATGTGCTTTGTGTTTCTTATGGCTTTAGATTAAATATCAACTAAGATTGCAAAATCAAACATTGGATCAGCTTACTACCAAATGATGTGCTAATTAATTCTGTTTCGTTTGCTTTGTTCAAGATGAAGTAAATCACACATATCGGGTTGAAAGAGAGCAAGCTTATAATTTCGAATGGCCATAAAACTATTTTATACGTATTTCTTTGTTGAGAAGTTATTATTTACCTTGTTTAGATTAGGATTAATATATTTATTCTTGTTTCGACCGTTGTATTTTTTGGCCTGCTTCAGATGTCTGTCGATATGGATCACCTGCAGAAAATTTAAAACTGAAATCTTTATTTAATTTATGGGATTAGGTGTTTCCCTTTCGGCTTTCCACGTCCACGGGATATCTCGTCTGTTTTAATTTTAATTTTAATTTCAGTACTACCCAATTATTTACCGTCCTGTGTTTAAATCTGAATTTATACTACCTGAGCCAGGGAGCAAATTCACAGTTCATGAACAAATGATTTAATTCTCTAGATAATTCTGAAGTTAGAGCTTAAATATAATCTTCTCATAGCCGCCTCTGTTGCTTCTGATAATTTGTTGTCACGATTGGCCACGCCACCATTTCTTTTTCTTATCGCTGTTGCTATTTTTTATTTTAAAGTTCACTCAGTACAAGGACGGAGAATCACTCAAGATAGAGGCTTCAGTCAGTTAAGTGCCATACGTGATACACGCTTGGGCGATCATGTCTCGAAAGAGACATGACTGACTGGGCAGAAGATTATCCCGCAGTAGGTTGCCATTGCTTTCTGCGGTAGACTGGTTGCCGACCAAGGCTATAGAACCCAATCTGTCCTGCTATTTAACCCATAACTGGAGGGAAGAGACGGATTAATACCTTTCCCAAGGGTATTTGCGCGTAAGCGGATGCATGGAATTCAACCTAGAATTCGAACTCGACTCCCCGATTTCTCGTTCCGAGCCGATATCCACTGCGCCACAACGCACACGGCTAAAATATTTATGATGAATAGGGTGTGTAGTAAGTGAAGATTATGATAATGAAGATGATAGATAATGAGTAACTCTTAACTATCCTACTGTCAACACCTGTTTATCCTTTGTTTGATGTTTAGGATTGAATTTCTGGTTCCTTCTGAAGCTCTTTCATTGTCATTCACTCCTAGTAGTCTTTTGCGTGTTAGTGGCATTATCACCTTGCTTAGAAATGACCTGTTTAAACAAAGTTAGAAAATGCTGGAAACTTTGCATAAACCTGATATGAAAAATATTTGAAAGTATTCGTAGATAAACTTACATTTTGTTATTTAGAGCAGTTTGTAATTGTGAGGTCGTTGGGAATTTTTCAAATAAGGGGAATTTTGACTCCTGGAATAAAATAATTAGTCTATATTAGAACATATTTTTTTTAATCATATCACACCAAGCAAGGCGGTAACGCCACTGATGTGCAGGGGTCTACGTAAGAGTGAAAAGATTAGAAAAGAGAAAGCCGGAAACCACATCCTAAACAGGGAACAAGGGATGAGCCTCTTCACCTGTTCAAGTAGACGAGGGTGGAGTGTGAACCGGGCGATTAAACAAGATTTAACTGGAGAAAAACTGGTTCGAGTGATATGAATTGAAATAAAATAAGCTGGATATGAAGAGCGATTACAAGAATCAAAGAAAATCAAGAAACATCTTTACCAGTTTATATTTCATTGCATTTCTGGGTACCCCGACGTGGTCTAATGTCTAGGAAGCTTGTCTCCCTAGAACATGTTACGACTGAGTAGTGAGTTCGATCCTCACTAGGTGCCTCATACTTTCGGCCTTGTGCCACATCTAAGCGGCGCTTAGAAAATAAATATATTTCATTGCATTTCTGGGTACCCCGACGTGGTCTAATGTCTAGGAAGCTTGTCTCCCTAGAACATGTTACGACTGAGTAGTGAGTTCGATCCTCACTAGGTGCCTCATACTTTCGGCCTTGTGCCACATCTAAGCGGCGCTTAGAAAATAAATATATTTCATTACATTTCGTGGACATCGCTATTAATAGTAACATTCTTTACTTTGAATTACAATACATCGCTACTTTGTATCTTACATTGAAGTCATCGTAGTTTTCAGTCTGATTTGATTTGTTAGTTTAACGTCATTTCAAGACCTTATTTAATGCCGAAATAATTTTTCTTCGGAGTTTTAAAGTAATAAAATTTAATATGTTATTCTGATATCACAACTGAATACATAGTAGATGATACTCAGCGTTCGTGCATATACATGTTTGTATGGATATACATACTGGAAGTGGTGATATGTGCGTTTTATGTTGTAGTTTTGTGAAGATATTATTTGGAATACAGTTAAAATTCTTTAAGTAAATGTAGGATATTAAATGGATTAGTGTCAAAAAAGAGTTCTTTTATGTTGGTTGGTAAGCTGATTTTGTTTAGAAGAATTGGGCTTATTATTGCCGATATTTAAATATTTTGAATGCAATTGTAAGATTTAATTACAGATAAAATGTATTGATCTTTTTTCCTATAAAAATGTATATAGCAGATATCATAATAAAGGTTTTCAAAGATTGTAACTGCTGTCTCAAAAAGATCGACTTTCCGTCGGATAAATAAGTTTTCAAAGAATTTTGATTGCTGTCTCGTAATGATCAACTTCCCATCGGATAAATAAAAGTCTTCAGAATATTGTAAACGATGTCTCATAAAAATAAATAAATATCTTCAAAGAATTGTAACTGCTGTCTCATAAATATCGGCTGGTCGTCTGATACATAGAAGTCTTCAAAGAATTGTAACTGCAGTCTCATAAAGGTGGAATGGTCGTCTGATAAATAAAAGTCTTCAAATAATTGTAACTGCTGTCTCATAAATATCGACTGGTCGTCTGATACATAGAAGTCTTCAAAAAACTGTAACTACTGTCTCATAAAGGTGGAATGGTCGTCTGATAAATAAAAGTCTTCAAAGAATTGTAACTGTTGTCTCATAAATATTGATTCCCGACTGACAAATAAAAGTCATTAAAGAATTGTAATGCTGTTTTGTATCAATTCCTGTTTAATAAAAACTCATAAAACAATTTGATAAAAATCTCATAAAAGAATTTGCCAACTTTCAAACTATATGGACCTGGAAATGGAAATTGCAATTTATATAGAATTTAAATAAAATCAGCCAAATAATTATAGAAGCACTGGGAATGATTTAGAAGGAAACTGATAGACATGTTAAGAAACTCTTATGAAACTCCTCACTATTTGATATAGATGTATTGAGCCTTGAATTGTGTGAGGAATAGTAGAAAAAATTATTTGATTTGTTTATTTAACGGTACTTTATGGATTTTTTTTTAATCATTTCACCCCGAGCAAGGCGGAAACGCCACTGATGTGCAGGGGGCTACATAAATGTAAAAAGATTAATTAGAAAAGAGTGAGGAGTACAAACTAGTTAGAAAGGAACAATAGAAAGCTGAGAAAGCAGGTGCGATGACAGATACATAGGTGGAGAGAAAGGGAGGGTTATACAGGGGTGGAGAGAGAGCTAGAGTCCAGTGGTTAGTAGATGAGTATTGACTTTGCATTTAAATTTCTGGAGGTTGTAGCCGTCAGGAAAGCAAGAATACGGGAGCGAGTTCCACAGGCTTGAAGTGCGAGAGAAGAAGCTGCAGGAGTAGAATTGTCGTCTGCATTTGGCTAACCTGACTGTGAATGGGTGGGACCCAGATGCCAGTCTTGTTTCACGAGTAAACACCTGATGAGGAGGCATCAGTGACTTAAGTTCGTCTGAGCAGAAGCCATGAAAGTATTTATAGAAGAGACAAAGGGAGGCCACATTTCGACGATGGGGAGGTGGCTGCAGTCGAGCCGCCAGATCAGTATTTATTTGATTTGTTGCCGAAATGTAATTTTCTTGGGATTTTTGAAGTAATAAAAATATCTGTTATTCTGCTCTCACAAGTGAATACATAATTGATGCTACTTGGCCTTTGCGTATCTACATGTTTGTGTGGACATGATTACTAGAGGTGATGATATGTGTGTGTTTTATTTTGTGTTTTTTTTAATTTATTGTTATGTTTTTAACATGACAAAATAAAACGGTAATGGAAAAATAACACACTCGCCGAGTATTGAAAATAACTAGGGAATTTATTATTGTGGAAACATGAGTACCACGAATAGTTGTGGATGTTGAACAAAGATGTGTTTATAGAGAGCGTGGCAAAATTCTGCCTGCCATGTTTACTAGCCTTTACCGGAAGACCCTTCTCTTTGTCTCCCAGCATGCACCTATTAATGGGGAACGGACTTCCTTGAATGGTCCAGGGGAGATAACTTTTGAGCCTTTTTATGGTGATCATAATATTTATACACGCCTCAAAACCTTTAATCTCTTTTTCAATCTGGTTTCATGATGCATACTTACGTCCATAGCACGTTCAAACAACCACTGAAGTTCATCAACGTTGATCCTGGTGAGTACCTGGGTAGTTGACCGTTTGGAAATACCAGGTGCTGTAAGCTTGGATGTGTCTGGGGTGAAATGGATAATGACTTGAAATTGTTAATCGCAGAGACTAGCTCCAATTCCAGTTGGGTTCGTTATATTCACATATGCGCTAATTGAATTTACCCTTTCACACCTCAGCTACGGTTTAATTAGTAAAACCTGTATAAATAAATCATTATTACTTTTAAAAAAATGCCTACAATCTAAAACTATTTCCTACATTTAAATAATTGGCAAAGGGTTGATAATCCGTTGAAAATGGATGAATGAATCAAGCGATCATATTGTTTTTTTGTTTTGACGAAATAATTTCGACTCGTTATAAATTGCGCACATTCTTTCTCAATTATTCGAACCATAACTTCGTCTATTTTGCCTATTCCTGAATACAGCTTAAATTTATAATTATTTTTCATTTCGTTTTTTATCTCCTAATTTTTATTTTTCTTAATTATGAGTAGGGTTGTTTTCAATTCTACGACACCTGAAGGGAAGAATGTAACTTTGATCTGTCAGTGGATGTGTAAATATAAATGTTACAACCCCAAACATTAGGAACAATAAAATATAACAAACACAGTTAAATATATTTTGAAACACAACAATATTCGTTTTTCTCTTTATTCCCACTAAACAGGATACAGCAGGATAGGGTAGGATAACAAATTATTATCTACACATAATGTACTCTACAGCAGCCATGTTGTTGTTCTTACCCTTTTTTGTGAAGAATCAATAAATCGTTAAGGAAGAATTGTCTCCCTTAATAATAAGTATACTCATTTTTAACGACTCTTAGCAAATACAGAGTTCAATCATCAAAAGTTAATGCCAATTTTTAAAAGAAATTAAGACCGTATTTTGCTATTAAATATTTATTCAACTAAACATGAACCATTTTGTTGAATAACCTTTCTCCATTTTTCTCTATACTGAAAAATCAACGCTTTTCAAAATTTCGGGGGTTTACTGGCAAAGAACTAATTAATATATATTTTATGTCATCCAAAGAATTAAAATTCTTGCCATTGAGATTATTTGCAAAGATCTGAATAAATGAAAATCTGAAAGAGCAATATCTGGTGAATATAGAGGGTGAGGTAATGCATCCCAGACAAGTGGCAACAATTTTTGTCGGGTCGCTAAAGAAACGTGTGGTCTGACATTATCCTGTTGGCAAACAACACATTTCCTGTTGGCCAATTCTGGTCGATTTTCTTGCATTGCTGCCTTTAATTTGTCCAGTTGTGAGCAGTACTTTTCAGAATCAATTGACTGGTTACTTGGCAAAAGATCATATTACAGGATTCCTTTCTAGTCTCACCAGATGCAAAAGAAGACTTTCTTAGGATAAAGATTGCTTTTGGGGCGGCTAAAGTTGGCTCATGTCGCTTACTCCAAAATCTTTTTTGCTGAACATTGGTGTAAATGATCCATTTCTCATCACCCATCACAATTTGCTTTAAAAGTTTGCATTTTCATTGAATGTATACAGAAAATCAGAGACAGAATTTTAATTATACAAGATTATTTTCCCTCAGTTCATGTGATACCCAAACATCGTAGCGACTTAAGAACCTAAGCTTCACTAAGTTTATTTAAAGGGAAATTAAAACACAAAAGAAAAATTATGCCAGTAAATATTTATTCAACTAAATATGAACGATTTTATTGCATAACATTTCTCCATTTTTTTCTCAACTTAAAGATGGCATGTTTTTAAAATTTCGGAGGGTTCTCGGCAAAGAACTCGTTAATATATATTTTGTCATCCAAAGATTTAAAATCTTTACCATTGAGATTATTTTGCAAAGACCTGAATAAATAAAAATCCGAAAGCGCAATAGTTGGTGAATATGGCGAGCCAGGTAGAATATCTCAGACAAGCGGCAACAATTTTTATCCAATCCTCAAAGAAACGTGAGGTCTCAAATTATTCTGATCGAAAACAACATCTTTTCTGTTCGCAGATACTAATTACTTCCTATAATTCGTCCAGTTGTAACCAGAAACTCATACTACAGAATTCATTTTCCATTCCACAAGATGCACAGCATAACTTTCTTAAGATGAAGATTGCTTTTCGGGCGGCTAAAGTTGGCTCATGCCGCTTATCTCAAGATTTCTTTTAATGAACATTGTTGTAAATGATCCATTTCTCATCACCCGTCACAATTTGCTTAAAAAGAGTGCATTTTCATTAATAGAAATACGATTAAATAATATTTCTTTTCACTCAGTTCATGTGGAAATTTAAGCATCGTAGCGATTTGAGTACCCAAGTTTCACTAAATTAATTTTAAGGAAAATTAAAGCACAAAAGAAAATTATGCCGGTAAATATTTATTCAACTAAATATAAACTATTTTGTTGAACAAATTTTCTCCATTTTTAAAAGTTCCGTCTTCCCAGAATTTCAGTGGTACCTGGTCGTCAAAGAAACGTGAAGTCTAACATTATTTTGATGGAAAACAACCCATTTCTTGTTTACGAGTTTTAGGCGTTCCCCTGAATTATGGCCTTTAATTCATTCAGTTGCAAACATAATTTTTCAGAATTGATTGACTGGTTACTTGAATGAAGCTCATACCACAGAATTCCTTTCCACCCTCAACCGATACAAAGGATGACTTTCTTAGGATAAAGACCTGCTTTTGGGACGGCTTTGGCTCATGTCGTTTACCCCATGATCTTATTCACTGAACGTTGTTGTAAACAATCCATTTTTCATCACCCCTTGCAGTTTTCTTAAGAAGTGGTGCATTTTATTTGCGTTTATACAGCCAATCACAGATAGAAATGGGATCCAAAATATTCATTTTACTCAGATTTTGTGGCATCCAAACATCGTACAGAGTTGTGTACGAAGGCTTCAGTAATTGCTCATGGGAGTTAGATTTTGACAAATTTAGCGTTTCTTCTAGTTATTGTGTTGTGAAATGCAACTTATTCTCTATCAATGCCTTGATTTAGTCAGCACGTCTAGTGAGGAGGTGTCGACCAAAACGTTCTTTATCAATAAGGTAACAAATCACCAATTCTATACTTAGCAAAACACACAGTATAGTTTTTTTTCAGTTAACATACCTTCATGTACACAGCAATATCTTTTTTGTTACTTGTGAGGCATTTTTGCTTTTACGGTAACCAAAAAAGTATCAAGTGTTTAAAATGCACCTTATAATCTTCCTTTTTCATAGGAATGCAAAATTGACACGAATTATGTAATTTTAAACTTTCTTTCCGAAGAGATTTTTTGAAGTGTCCTCAAATCGGAAATTTAACCATATCATATCTGTCCGTAAATTTGAAATATTGTAACGTGTTGGAACATGAGCAACTAAAAATTGGCATGAACTTTCCGGGTAACACAATATTTAATAACACGCTCGAATGAATAATAAGTAAAATTTTATTTCTCGACTAAATTTAATTGTTTAATAAAAAACGATTAATTTTGTCACCCTAATATTGCTTAAAATTCCAATTTTTTTCTGAAGTCATATTTCTTTGGATATTGGCAGGATTTCTGTATGCGTTTTTTACGTATGTTTCTTTTATATCTAGGTATACACATTTTTCTTAGCTAGTTTTAATCAGTGAATTTATTATTTAATCAACTCAATAAGTTTTTCGACTGTTGACTTGTAAAATCATAGCTAGTCTAAAGAAACTGGTGGTAGTGATGAAAAAATCGCCATTATTACTACCCAAGACCGAAAGTATAGGGTACCAAGAGAAGATTGAACTCACTACCTTGTCGTAACCGATCTAGCGTGACAAGTTTACACAACATAGAGGTGCCCTGGATTTTATAATCGTAGCTTAGACGTGGCATAAAGTCGAAAGTGTGGAGCACCCAGTGAAGATCGAACTCACTACTCTGTTGTAATTAGTCTCTCGAGACAAACTTGTTAACCATTACACCACGCGCAGTGCCCCTGGTGGCGGGTGATGATGGTCTTAATATTATCGAATTAAAAGAAAGTGAAGAATATAAGAATGACAAGTTTTAAATTCAATACTTGTTTCGCGATATTCTTTACTGGTGCACCTGCCTCAAATTACGACTGGACGTAATTTGGCGAAAATTTCTAGTAAAGGGACTTGAGGAAATCACTGAACCGATCTGTGTCGTTTCTACTCAGTCTGGTTGGCAGGAATCAAAAATAGAATGACAATAAAGACGAGAGTTAAAATCACTGTAACAACAATAACAATAACTACAATAAGAAAGAAAAGTAAATGAAAAATTCACGATGAAAAAAAAAGCCATAAAGGAAAAGAGAAACAAATGAAGGGAAAAGAGATAATGATAATATAAACATCTTGTCTCGGTTTGAAATTTATTAATTGCAAACAGGAGAAAGCTATAAAATAGGAATATATTGAGACGTAAAAAGAACTCGAGAATAGGACCTCTATGAATAATTCAAAAGATTCTGAGAACGACACAAAAAAAAAGAAAAAAGAAAAATGAAAATAGAGGAAGAGGAAGAGGAAGAGGAAAAAGAGGCGGAAGCAGAAAATGAAAAAAGAAAGAAAAGAAAGTTAAGAAGGAACGACGAATACAGAAAGAACGAGGGATAATAATAATAATAATAATAATAATAATAATAATAAAAGATAGAATTATATTTGATGATGATGATAATGATGACAACAACAGCATTCATCTTGAAAATGATAATGCTTCTCTCATTTAATGGACGTTAGAAATAATAATAAAATGCTTTAAAATGATTTTAGACCAAAGCGGAGGAGAGTTAATTTGGGTGGCTTATTTTTGGCAGGTATGGCGTGGCGTGGTGGAGAGTGAGGATAGAATTGTGGATAAGAGAGCAGCCCCATAAAGGTTTCAGTTGCAGACGGGACGGGTGTGCTATTTGTGACTTTTATGGACTTCTCTTTCAAGATGGATTTTCATTCGATTGCCGCATGAAATTATAACTGGTAATTAGAACGGAAACTGCGTTTGATTCTTTCAGAAAAAAAGACACAAGTGATTTTTATATGATTTATTCATATTCCGTTTTATCAACCGGCCCGCCATACTGAATTTTCTTTTTCATCAGTTCTGGTTTAATTTCTTTCACTTAAACCTCTTTCTTTTCTTTCATAAGTCTAAATTTTTCTTTAATATCTTCATTTATTCTATTTAACCTTCCTTTATTTACTGGATCATTCATATTTTTCAATAATTCATCTTCTTTCAAATAAATATTAGATACAGGTAACCAAAATTTGGGAAATTTGAACAGATTTTTACGTAACGTTTCCTGAGGCTCTCAATATAACTCCATTAAAAACGAAACAACTTCATTTTCGATCAGTTCTTCATTCTGTTAATTTCGTACCTCAAGTAACTCAAGACTGCATAACAATATGATTGAAACCAGAGCCGGTTCAAAGGTCTTGTGCCCCCTCAACCGTATTTATGATACAGCCTCTCCCGAATGTATGATTCGGAGCATCCCCACTCTACTACATCTCAATTTTCATAAGATAATATTCATGTACTCTAATTATGTACAATAATGGATCACATGCAATATAAGTGAACAATTCATCTAGAAGAATTGAAAATAAATACAATGTATCTAAATATAAATTAGAGATATTTTATGATAGATCGTTCCATCTTGAATTAATCAACAATGTTTTGGTTCAATTTTAAGCATCAACTTTAGATTTTTCTGATTAAATATGTGGATGATTTAACACATTCAAAATTATATATAAAAAATAGTGAATTTTTATATTGTCTTTTCTTTATACTTAGCATGAGCAAAACAGATTCATGAATTTAGATGAAAAAACCCAGGATTCAAATGATCCCCAAAAAGCAAATATTGATAAGTGTCACATAGCGCTGCATAGGCCCTCTAATCAAGACACCCACGATCGGGGAGTTTGGTGGTAGTATACACCGGCTATAATTGATACTCCTATATATAAAAGGAAAGCGTGATTGTATCTCAAGTGTTTCTGTTTTATGAGCGTCAGATAGAGTCTTTGATGTCGAATATTTTAAGCAGCATCCACTTGATCGATAGAAAACAAAAAGACAAATAAGCAAAAGAAAAATTTAAGGTCAAGTGACAACAAAGCCGAAACATTGATAATTTCTGATTATTGGTTTATATTGATAGCCACAGTTGGATTCGAGGAGTTCAATTCTGGTCTAGTCTTAGAGAGTAGTCAATTAGGTAGTTCCGATGACGCCGGTTCATGTTGCCAGCCGCTTTGTGTAGATGGGCAGTGTTGGTAGGAGGGAAGATCTGAGCTGTGAGACCCGCATAACAGAAGTTGTTGGGAGTGTCACATTCCTAACCAACTAGACCGAGCAAGTGAAGCTGTGAATAAAACCCTTAAATATGTTGGAAACATGGTTCCTGTCTCCATTTATCGCTGCAGCATTTGCTTCTTTCATTACTTTGAGAATGTGCAGCGACAGGAAATGCAATATAGATTAGCCATTAGCCAATTGGTGGAATGATGGGTAGGGCCCCATTGTATGTGTACACTTGCATATTCTTTTTTTTTTTTTTTTTAAATCAAATGCAGGTTGAAAATTCTCTACGGTAAATTTTTAGGTCTGGAAGTGCTTCTGTTTTCAGACATTTTCGGATTTTGTAATACAGATTATTTAATTTTTGTATATAGCAATCTGTAAAATGGATCAGCTTGGGAAGGGAACCCAAGCATAAACACGATATTCCTTTACATTTCATAGCACAGCTTATATATATATACGCTGAATGCAGTTTTATATAAACGGGATATATTCACTCCGACGCTGACGAACCCAGTCCATCAATACAAGATCGAGATCATCTTTTTTCGATCTGTGCATTGTTTATTTTTTTAAAATATTTTTCATTAATTGCTGTTCATCACTTTCAGTATAAAGCTTTACCAATTTCTTATTCTGTTTTCTTAGGTCGTATATGGTTATTTTTCCAACACCAAACACTACTTTGTTTAATTTTTCCAACAGTTTGAGGTCCTGGGCATGACGATAAACTGCATCCGGCAGCAAGGGCTCTGATCAGGAGGTTTTGAGGAGCATGGAATCACCTCTTAATTGCTGTTGTTCCCAGGTCCATGCTGACCCGGAGTGGTAGCATCTGTTAGGGTCCCAGCTATAGGCAAATAGTTAATTCCCTAGCTGGGGTCAAATCACTAAGAAAGTATAAAAATACACTTTTATAGAAATATATACATAAAAATAGACTTTTATAGAAAAATATACATTTTGAAGGAAAAATATTACCAATGATACATTTTTGATGAAAAAATTATAACACATTTTAGAAGGAAAAAAATTATTCTCTGCAAAATATTTTTGAATACAAAACTAGGAGACATTTTCAGTCTTCTAAAATAAAAACACAAAAAATCATTAAAATTTAAAAAAAATATATTAAAATCCCACCTTTTTGGCATTAAATAACCCAAAGAGGTTCATATACCGTTAAGCAAAACTTAAACCAACAGCTTGACTTTCTGTGGTATTGATAAACGTAAATGTTTTTTTTTTTTTTCTTTACACTACTGATATGAGTATCTGCAGAACTTTTTTGACATTTTGAATAACATTTTTACTGAGCGCGGAACACTAATCTACGAATGAAGTCGTTGATGTGATCGCTAACAAAAACAAACACCAACGTAGAGCTACGTAGTTGGACTAGGGAAGTCATGTCAGTGTCTGAAAAACTTTTTTCGGAATATGGAGGTTTCGGATTTTGATTTCAGATAAAGGATACTCAATCTGTACTGTATTCTATATTAGCAAATCTTTCACCCATTCCTTCTTTGATTTACAAGCGTCTATTTAGTGGGTCTACGGAGAAACTATATTGCTAAATATGAGTGGGTGTAATATCAGAGATGTGCAGACACTCAATAATATTTTAAAAATGTAGAAATTTAACAGAACCGCGGTTAAATATAGGATGCTAAGAAAATTAGCAAATTCTTAACTAGAAGAGTCCACTCATCAAAAATCCCTTTGTGAAAAAAATCGGTTCATGACTTCTTCAAACTATTAATCTTTCGACTCTTAAGATTTATGCCTTGTTGAAATATCTGACAGTCAACCTCGTGACTAATTAGAACTGCTGTGTAGGGTGCGATGAATGAATTGTCATTTAAATTACGGAAAAGAAGAAATGAAAATAACACTGACATCTCATCTTAACAGATATATCTAGCAAAATTAAACGCAAATATCTTGAAATACTAAAGAGTAAATTTATTCAATAAAATCGGCATTGGCTTCAGCAACGGCCACAAGACGATTTCGGAATCTTCTGCATCACTTCTGGACGGTCTTCTTTAAGTTGATGAATACTGCCATATTCCTTGCCTCATCTTTGGTATTACAAGGAGTTTTGTTAGTCTCTCGCTCAACTGTACCTCACACATAATAATTAAGCAGGTTGCAGTCTGGTGAGTTGGGTGGCCAGATGTAAGGGGTGATTGACCGCAGAACTTGTCTGACAGCGTGTGGCATGGCGCAGAGTCCTATTGACAGAAATTGACAATAATATTATAGAAGTGTATAAATTTAACACACTACCGTTAATATTATAGGATGTGGAAATTTAACAGGCTTTTTGTAATATGATAGAGTTATAGAAATTTAACAGGCTTTCAGTAATATGATAGAAGTGTAGAAATTTAACAGGCCTTTAGTAATATTATTGAAGTGTAGAAACTGGCTCTTAATTATTAGTGAGAATTGTAAAAATTTAAAAACCTTTTAGTAATAACATTTAACACCGCAGAAAGTAATGACAACTTACTGCGGGATGATCTTCTGCCTAGTCAGTCAGTCATGTCTCTTTCAAGACATGATCGCCTACTCGTGTAGCACGTATGACACTCAACTGACTGATTGCTGTTAATTACGCTTCTTATCTTGACCTTGTATCACATTCGGTAGCGACGTGGGCGCGCTAAAAACAACCTCGATTTGACCAGGCTACTTAAAAAGATGACTAGTTTTCAGGTTTGTTTTTGATTTACAGCAATTTGCGGTATTGTGCGAAGCAAACACCGCGCAGCTTATCGTATGTTTAATTTCCTTATTTTTAATGAAGTTACCAAAAAGTAAAGCGATAATATCACTAGGACACAAGAAGCTTGTTGGTGTGAAAGTGAATGAGAAAACTTTAAAAAGAATTGTGGACTCTAGTCTTAAACAGAAAACAAAAGATAAACTTTTCTTCATACACCGAGGTATCTGAAGTGTTTCACTGCTTTCATTCCAATTCCAAAACACTGTTTCTAGATTTTAAAAGGTACAAACCATTCACTTTTAGACGATTCTTCGAAATCCAGAGAGTGCCCCCAAAATTTTGACTAATATCTCTTCTTCGTCATAGTTATTTAGAGATATATAGATATCATGCTTATGCTGATAGATATCAACTATATATTACAGAAAAGTAAAAATTACCATGCTTTCAGTAATGTTATAGAAGTGTAGAAATTTAACAGAGTTTCAGTATTGTTATAGAGGTGTAGAAATTTACAGGCTGTCGGTTATTAGTGAGAAGCGTAGAAATTTAATAACCTCTCACTAATATTATAGAAGTGTAGAGATGTAATAAACCTCTCAATAATATTGTAGCAGTGTAGAAATTTAATAGGGTTCCAGTAATAATATAGAAGTATAGAAATTTAATAAACCTCTTAATAATTTTGTAGAAATTTAACAGGCTTTCAGTAATATTATAAAAGTGTAGAAATTTAATTAATTTCTAAGTACTATTCCAGAAATTTAATAGGCTTTCAGTAATATTATAGAAGTGTAGAAATTTAATAAACCTTTTAATAATATTGTAGAAATTTAACAGGTTTTCAGTAATTTATATATACATTTTCATGAGGAACGGGGGGGCTTATAAAATCTGATACTCACAGGAAAGATCGAGGGCAAGACAGCCGAAGGGAAAACAGCGTATAGCATAATTGATAAGCTTGAGTAAATGGGTGGCAGAACAGAGTTTAGGAGAAATAATAGAAATATAAAATTTATTAAGAGCGATAAGGGACAGGAATTTGAGTGTAAACGTTACATAAAGAAGAAGACTAGATTGCTAGATAGATCTCATAACTCCGGTATTGAAATTTACAAGGTGTAACCGTAAGTTCTATGCTAACTGTTTCTTCTCTCATAATTCTCGTTTGTGGAACTTCATTCCGGCTTCTTACTTTCCTGGCAACTATGATATTCAAAAAGTTAAATGATGCGTAAATCTTCATATTTTGTCTCCTTGAAACGCGTTCTTTTATTGATTTATCTTCATTCTTCGCATCTTAGAAGCTTTTATTTAGTTGCTTGGTGGAAATGATTTAAAAAAATAACAATAATGGTAGCATTAAGATCAGTTTTCCATATTGATTTGTATGTTTTGCACATTTATAAATCTACCTTTCGTCCGTGCATTGAATACTGTTACCATATCTGGTTTGGTGCTCTTGCTATTCCTCTTGAAGTTCTCGACATAATCTAAAGAAGGATCTGCAATATAATCGACCCTTGGCAGCTCGCATTCAGTCACTTACTCACCGACGTGATGAGGCATCCCTCTGTCTTTTCCACAAGTATTTTCATGGTAACTGCTCTGACGAGCTGTATAAACCTGGTCCCTCGATCACGAGAATTTAAGCGTGCAACTAGATTTATACTCTTTTACTGCCAAATAGTTATATCTAACCGCCTCTTCTCTACTTGTCTAGTACTTTCCATCTGTGGAACTCCCTTCCGCTCGCTAGTTTCTCTGATAGCTAAAATCTTCAAAAGTTTAAATACAAAGTCACTTGCCATCTTCTATGTCCTTGATTCCCATCCGTCTCTTATTCTTTCTTTGACAGCCACTGTTACTTGTTTTTTATTCCACTGTAACCCCAGTGGTGAATCCTGCCGTAGTTGGATGAAATGATCATAATATATATATATATAAGTTCTCGCCTGTCGATTGAGCACTCTGGGGAGATTTCAAGAACAGGAGCTAATGACCGTTATTTACGCATCATACTTCAGTTATAAATTGAACGCTCTTGGCTACTGGTATTTGCTTATATTGTATATAACACGCTAAACTCTGTCCTCCTTAACGGTGCGCCGAGAGAATCTAGAGTTTGAATCTCCGACTGATATCAAAACAGTCGGGTTTCAATCCCGGCTGGAAGAAATCGAATGTTTAACTGTGCTGATGAACTGTGATACAGCGAAACAGGACTGTCTGCGCATGACTCTCTCTCTCTCCCCCTCTCTCTCTCTATATATATATATATCAGTCAGTCAGTTAAGTGCCATACGTGAAACACGCTTGGGCGATCATGTCTCGAAAGAAACATGACTGACTGGGTAGAAGATTATCCCACAGTAGGTTGCCATTGCTTTCTGCGGTAGACTGGTTGCCAGCCAATGCTATAGAACCCAATCTGTCCTGTTATTTAACCCATAACTGGAAGGAAAAGACGGATTAATACCTTTCCCAAGGGCAAATGAATGCAATGAATTCAACTGGAATTCGAACTCGGCTATCCGATTTCTTGTTCCGAGCCGATATTCACTGGACCACTACGCATATATATAGATCAGAAATTCATAGTCCAAAAATACAACTCGATATATATTAATCACTTAGCAGTACGGAAACTTACAGAGAAAAAGTGAATAGATTAAGTATTACAAAACAACACAATGGTATATTCGCACTCGTGCACACACAAATAAACAAGCATACAGAAACCTGACTGGTTTGGTTTCAGGTTGGGTTGAGAATGGAGGCAGAAGAAGCAGATCTACATTGTAAAATTAGCAACTCTTTAGTTTCATCAATAGCTTCGGAGGGAAAAGCGAGTGGTAGACGGTTAAACAGAGTTGGACAGTTAGCAGATGTAGAGGGAGAAAGAGAGAGAGAGTGAGTGGGTAGAGAGAGAGAGAGAGAGTAATAAGGATTTAAAAATGCTAATAAAATCACGCAGTACCACAATCGACAGTCACCGTCAAAAGAAAGTAACAAAACGAAAACTGGGAGAAGAAAGTGATTCAGAACAGAAACTTAAAAGCGGAAAGGCGATGAAAGCAGGGATAGGGACGAGCAAAAAAGAAGAAAAAAATCAAAAGAAATAATCAAACAAAAAACAAAACCATCTTCAACCACAACTTGTCTTTACAATACAAGCAGAAAGAACATTAAAAGTCAAAAAAAAAAAAAAAATTAGAGCCGGTTAATCATTATGATTACTTGTTTCTACTGTCAAAAACTCTTTTGGTTAGCATATATCAATTATATATAATATTAATATTGGGTTGTCCAGGACGTTCATCACGATTTTTAGTCCTCCATATTTCAGCACGTTAGAACACGTCAAATTTATTGACAGATATAATATGCTTCAATCAGTTAAGTGCCATATGTGATACATGCTTTGGGCGATCATGTCTCACTCTAAAGAGACATGACTGACTGGACAGAAGATGTTGCCGCAGTAGGTTGTCATTGCTTTCTGAAGTAGACTGGTTGTCAGCCAAGGCTATAGAACCCAATCTGTCCTATTATGTAACCCATAATTGGAGGTAAGAGACGGATTAATACCTTTCCCAAGGGTATTTGTGCGTAAGTGAATGCAAGGATAAAAAGTGAATGCAAGAATAATATGCTTACATTTCCGATTAGAGCACACTTCAAACTATGTCTTGGAAAAGAAAGTTTTAAATTACTTAATTCGTGTGCCTTTTGCATCGTATGAAAATAGAATACTATAAAGAGCATTTTAGAAACTTGTTTTTTTTAGTATTGTAAAGGCAAAAAGACCTCGTAAACTGCAAAAAAACAAAACAAAAAAAGATATGTGCTGTGTACGGTGAGGGTGTTTTAGCTGAAAGAACTGTACGGAAGTAGTTCGCTAAGTATAAAGTTCGTGATTGTAGCCTTATTGATAAAGAACGCTCAGCCAGATCACCCCCCTCTTCACTAGAGATGCCGACCAAATCAAGGCATTGATTCAAAATAACCCGCATTGTACAACAAGATTGGAGAAGAGAAAGCCGGAAACCACATCCTAAACAGAGAACAAGGGATGAGCCTCTTAGCCTGTTCAATAGACGAGGGTGGAGTGTGAACCGGGCGATAGATAGATCTATCTACTCCAATTGAAAAAAAAAAAAAAACAAAGTGGGAAGATTGGAGAAGAGAAAGCCGGAAACCACATCCTAAACAGGGAACAAGGGATGATGTTCAATAGTGGCTTTACTGCCTTGCATTGAGTGAATTTGATTAAAATATATATTTCTAAAGAAATCACAGCAATTTGCAGATATTAAAGAACGATGTAGAGAGTCATGATTGGGAAGGACGAGACATTAAAAACTAATACACTCTTAAAAAGCAAATAAAAATTGATTTATATGCAGTTGCAGTGAATTAATACTTGTATCTACAAATTTGAACTTTTCAAGTACACACGTGTCTCCATATATGAGCGCTTTTGATTGTTGATGACAATAAAATAAATAAAACAGGTGACGTTTATTCTGCTATTATGCTGTTTACCATAAAAGCTGCGTCGTGAAAATAGTGATAGCAACTTTATTACTGAGGAAAATGAAGCATATTTCTTTCAGATTCAATCATGGATGCACTAAGGTGAAATACATCTGAAATAAAAATGCCACATATCACAAAGGTGAAACAAAGTTAGAAAAATAAGCCTACATTTTCCAGTCTCTCCCGCTCTTCGTTCCAACCAATGGAACACTCCTACCCGCCAAAGGGGCGTCCGCCGCCTGAACAAACAACAAAGTCCGTAAAAAAAGAGGTTGGTGACGAGAGCAGAAGATTCGAATGGCAAGCTGCCCACTCTCGGCTCGGCGCACGTGGCCCGAAAGTAAAGGAAGCCATTTAATACGACCAGTGAAGCGCATGATCGCTGGTTAATTCCGGTTACTAATCCTCTCCTGCTTAAAGTCACATTTATTTTTTTTAGAAATAAATGAAGCAAACTCTTTATAAGCTTATTAAACCCTTCAGGCACCGAGCTTCCGGTTTTAGGGATTAAAAAAGTTTCTTTGGTACAGGGGATATCGGCTCTAGACGAGAAATCAGAGAGCCGAGTTCGAATTCTAGTTGAATCCATTCCACTCACTTACGCGCAAATGCCCTTGGGAAAGGTATTAATCCGTCGCTTTCTCTCTAGCTATGCGTAAGTGAATGCAAGGATAATATGCTTACATTTCCGATTAGAGCACACTTCAAACTATGTATTGGAAAAGAAAGTTTTAAATTACTTCATTCGTGTGCCTTTTGCATCGTATGAAAATAGAATACTATAAAGAGCATTTTAGAAACTTGTTTTTTTTTTAGTATCGTAAAGGCAAAAAGACCTCGTAAACTGCAAAAAAAAAACAAAAAAGAAGAAAAAAATCAAAAGAAATAATCAAACAAAAAACAAAACCATCTTCAACCACAACTTGTCTTTACAATACAAGCAGAAAGAACATTAAAAGTCAAAAAAAAAAAAAAAAAATTAGAGCCGGTTAATTATTATGATTACTTGTTTCTACTGTCAAAAACTCTTTTGGTTAGCATATATCAATTATATATAATATTAATATTGGGTTGTCCAGGACGTTCATCACGATTTTTAGTCCTCCATATTTCAGCACGTTAGAACACGTCAAATTTATTGACAGATATAATATGCTTCAATCAGTTAAGTGCCATATGTGATACATGCTTTGGGCGATCATGTCTCACTCTAAAGAGACATGACTGACTGGACAGAAGATGTTGCCGCAGTAGGTTGTCATTGCTTTCTGCAATAGACTGGTTGTCAGCCAAGGCTATAGAACCCAATCTGTCCTATTATGTAACCCATAATTGGAGGTAAGAGACGGATTAATACCTTTCCCAAGGGTATTTGTGCGTAAGTGAATGCAAGAATAATATGCTTACATTCCGATTAGAGCACACTTCAAACTATGTCTTGGAAAAGAAAGTTTAAAATTACTTCATTCGTGTGCCTTTTGCATCGTATGAAAATAGAATACTATAAAGAGCATTTTAGAAACTTGTTTTTTTTTAGTATCGTAAAGGCAAAAAGACCTCGTAAACTGCAAAAAAAAAAACAAAAAAAAAAAACAAAATAGCTAATAACAGGACAGATTTGGTTCTATAGCCTTGGTTGGCAAAAAGTAATGGCAACCTACTGAGGGAAAATCTTCTCAGTTATGTCTCTTTCGAAAAAACTGACTGATATATATACAGAGAGAGAGAGAGAGAGAGTGAGAGAGAGAGAGAGAGAGAGAGAAAGAGAACGAGAGAGAGAAAGAGCGAGAGAGAGATGAACAGAGGTAAAAACTTATTTTAATAGATATTAATTTTATTGTTTAAACGTTATTTTTAATGGTTTACTCATATTTGAGTAGACGCCCTGTTTATAATATCAAACAGTATATTTATTTATTTTCATCTACCAGCCTGAATATTCGATCCTGAGTCCTTTAAGGGAATTCGTCCTTAGATTTGACGTGCCTTCACCTCTCAGCCTACTGGTAAAATATTTCGACGAATACAAGATACAAAGGGTTACTGATTGAGGTTGTTGTCTAACCCTATTAATATGTTCATGTCAACCATCCCCTTCTGAATAATGTTTACATTTTAATGCAAGAAAGCTGCTAAAGTGCACAACCCTATAAAGAAATAAATCTTTTTATTAAAACTTAAAGAAAGAAAAAAGATTTTAGTTGTGAAATATTTCAAGTTTAAGGTCATGAAACCAAGATCTAGTTCATATATGGCACATTGCATAAAGCTTGTTGAAGCAAATCTGAATATGAAAGAAAGAAATGCTTTTGTAGTGGAGAAAAAGTGAGTGAAATGAGTAAGTACTGAAATAATATTGATAAAGAAATCAGTGTCTGTATATGAAACAGGACAAAGTGCAATAGAAAAAATAAAAAGGTGAGAAAGAAAGTTAGATTAAAAAAAGAAAAAAAATGACAGAAAATTAAGGGTAAAATAAAGAAGAAAAAGAAAGTGTGAATGAAAATATATTAAAAAAAAAGATTAACAATTCAATTAAAGGAAAAAGAGAGAAAACGCAATTATATTAAAAAGAAGAAAAGTTAAAAATTACCGTAAAATGAAAAAGAAAGAAAAGAATGAGAGTAATTAATTAAAAACTGGTTGAGGCATTATATTAAAAGAAAGGAAAAAGAAAGTTTGAATGGAAGACTGATATAAAAGAAAAAGTAACTTTTCTTTTTGTCTTTCCTCTTCAAAGGTAAAAGAAAAGAAAGACAAAAGAATGAAAGAAAATTAAAAGAAAAGAAAGAGAAAGAAAGAACGAAAACCTATATTAAAATGAAGAAAAATAAATAATAAATAAAATAAAAGATCAACATAAAAAGAAAATAAATAAATAAAAGAAAAGAAAAAAATTGTGAAGAAAGAAAACGATTGTGTTAATAAAGGTATCGAATAAAATTGAAAATAAGAAAAAAACAGAAAAGAAAGAGAGAAATAAATTTATATTAAAAGAAAAATAAATAAAAGTAAAAAAAGAAAGAAAAAGAAAGAAAGTGAGGGAAAATACATTAAAAAGAAGAAAGTGCTTTAAAATTTAGAGTGAAAGAAAAAGAAGAATTGAAAGAAACAGAATGACAGAAAGAAAGAAGGTTGAAAGGAAGATAAGCAAAGAAGGAATAATATTTTAAGAAATCGTGATCCATGAAAGAAAACGCAGAAAATAGCCATTCGGGGATTACACTCAGAAGCATTCTCTTACTCTTGTACTGACGTTTTCTTATATTTATAAGCACACGTACACACACAAATCCATCCGAAAATCCATGTAGTTACAAAAAGCTTGCAAATACATATCTAATTGTGTATGTATTTCACTTAAAAACACAAAGTGACTAACCTACTCGACTGGCTATGCACACATATCCAGATTCCATGTTAACCTTGCCATTTTGATAGACACTGTAACTAATTAAACCCAGTAGCTTTAATTTTCGTTTCGTTTTTCCTCTCCAAAATTTTCACGATCGATGTCCGCCATTTTGTACGCTACAGTTCCAGGCTTATCCTATATAAAATAGAACTATTGCGCGCTTCCCAAGACAGATCGACTAGAGTCATTCAACAAAAAAAAGAGAAAGAAGGGTTAATATGAGCAAAAAAAAAAAAGACAGTGATAAGAAAACGTAATAAAGATGATGATGAAGAACAAGTAATTATAGTTATCGGTACGGATGCTGTCATCGTCTGCTATTGCTTATTAAATGCTAATTACTTGGTCAACGCAAAATGTCAACGTTGTCTTGTTTGGATTTGGACGGAAAGTAGTCTGTGCACCAATGAGACTCACAAATAGACAGAGAATGACTCTGTTCACCAAAGTCGCTATGCCGACAATCAAATCCACAGAGAAATCATGGCGAGATGAGATAGCCCTTCCACATTTGACATCACAACGTCTAAATAAGACGTGCTTTTGAATTAGTCATGTTAGACAGAGTCAATGATTTTACTCGTGTGTATGCACGCATGCCATTGTAGAGAAAGGCGCCCTATCTATCTATCTATCTATCTATCTATCTATCTATCTATCTCAATGTATCCCTTGATAGATAGATAGATAGATAGATAGATAGATAGATAGATAGATAGATAGATACAGAATTGAGTGTGTTTCAGTGTGCAAGGGAGATAAAGAAATAGGAACGAACATACATATACACGTCTTCATCTCTGTGTATGTGCCTCTGTCTACCTTTATGTCGCTATAATTTTGTTAGATTTTGTTTGATTTATTATCATGTAGAACGGAATATATATAGTCATCCGCAGACAGATCTCTTTTGCTGTATCACAGCTCATTAGTACGGTTAGACATCTGATTGCTTTTACCCAGGATTGAAACCAGACCGGCGTCAGTCGGCGATTCTACCACTGAGCTATGGGCGATCGGAGGCAGAATTTTAGCGTGATATACCATGTAAACACACGCCAGTAGTTAGAGTGTTCTAATTTATTACTGAATAAACGATGCGTAGATGCTAGAGTAGCTATTGTTTTTTCAAAGTCTACCATTCTTCCAGAGTGGTCAATCAGGGTGTGAGAACGTAATATATATATATATATATATATATATATACAATATCAGTGAATTCTCGTTTAGCTGTCCTTATTAATATGTAAAATTTGGTTATATATTAATATAAACGGGTAGAGAATGATATTTAATCATTTGTTAATAACTTAGCCATGCTATTAATATGAATGTATAACATTAAAATGGGGATTTGTTCTGTAGATTCCTGAAGTTTGTCAACATTATTGGGTCTCTGTTAGAAATTCACTAATTTGGAAATTTATGTGAAAGAGTGATAGAGAAGGTATGAAAAAAGAAAACAGAGAAAGAGAGATAGGGAAAGTGAGAGAAAAGAAAACAGAGAAAGAAAGATAGAAAAGGTGGGAGAAAAGAAAAAGAAAAAGAGAGATAGAGAAGGTGTGAGAAAAGAAAACAGAGAAAGAGAGATAGGGAACGTGAGAGAAAAGAAAACAGAGAAAGAAAGATAGAAAAGGTGGGAGAAAAGAAAAAGAAAAAGAGAGATAGAGAAGGTGTAGAAAAGAAAAGAAAACAGAGAAAGAGAGATAGGGAAAGTGAGAGAAAAGAAAACAGAGAAAGAAAGATAGAAAAGGTGGGAGAAAAGAAAAAGAAAAAGAGAGATAGAGAAGGTGTGAGAAAAGAAAACAGAGAAAGAGAGATAGGGAAAGTGAGAGAAAAGAAAACAGAGAAAGAAAGATAGAAAAGGTGGGAGAAAAGAAAAAGAAAAAGAGAGATAGAGAAGGTAAGAGAAAAGAAAACAGAAAGACAGATATATTTTAAAAACAAAACTAACAAAAACGACTTAAAAATAAGAAGGAAAAAGATTGCGAACATCGAATGTATAAGTGTATTTGAGAAATAATGAAAACGTAATATCAATGTAAGTGAAGCGAAGAATAATTCTCGGTAAAACTCTTTTCCCAACTCTGATTAAATAACCAAAGCGCTGAGTTTATTTTGGGAAGCCTTCTTGGTCAGGTTGGGAAGAAAACCCTTTGGAACAAACGCAATGAGTATAAAAGGAAAAAAAAAAAAACAACATATTGTAATTTTTATAAAATCTGCATTACGTCTTTGTCTATATTTCTAAGATGAGGTAGTATTTACACTATTTACATTATTCGGACTATTGGCCTCATCTTCGTTGTTATTTCCACGACGTTTCGGCCGTTGTACGCTCCAGACTTCTTCCTAGTACTTGAAGAAAACCGGACCGTACAACGGCCGAAACGTAGTGGAAATAGCAACGAATATGTGGACAATAGTCCGAATAATGTAAATAGTGTAATCTGCATTCCATTGTGATAGCATTTTTTATCATATTAGTTATCCCACATTGTGATTAATGCATTTTATATTCCCTTTCCGCTTCATAAATTGCTTTCTATTTGAATTAAAGTAGCATTTCTAAACCGAAATTAAGATTAGACTGATTACGGCGAGCACCCAATGCATTGAGTGTGTTGCTTTTGTAAAAATTCTTTTGCTATCTGCCTGTATTAGTAATTTCCTACTTCCAAATTTTGCCTATTACCACGTTTTGTATGAAGTATTTTATTGTTATAGAATAGAATTTTAAATTGAGTTTTTAGGTACCTCCAATTACGTAACAAAAAAATCCAGAATAAAAAAGGTTTAAAAGGTTCAAAACTTAATAAAACGAACTTTTTCTATCTAAAATGTTTATAATATTATGAAGAGGAAAGATCAAAATAAATTTTATTTATTTTATAAAATTTTTTATCCCTTTTAACATGTTCAAAATTTTGGCAGAAAATTTTGTTTTGATTTGGCGTTAACGCGGCCGAAAGTATTACGACTATTTTACAATTGATTACGTAATTTCTTTTACGTAACTCACTTTTTTGGTAACAAACACATTTAATTGGGAAATTCTCGCAAAAATCAAATATTTGTCGGATTTTCAGTACTCATTCACAAATGAATAAAATTATTTTTGAAATTATTACTTTTTTAAAATTTTGATGAAAAAAATGTTTTTTAACTTTGTTACCCCCCTTCAAGCAAATTCATGAAATTTTAATAAATTTTAATTTTCTGGTTAAATTTTTATTATTATTTAAACACAGAACTGATCGGGAAATATGAATCATGTATTTTTTTTATTTAAAATTATGATTCACTATACGAAAATCTGCTCCGAAGAGAAATATAAAAAATGCAATAAAACTTTGATATAATTTAATTTGATAAGCTTTTAATTTCTGGAATAAGTAATAAAAAATAAGGACATTATAGTCTGACGAAAAAAAATTTTTTTGATTACTAATAAAATTTTAAAAGAATTGTTTTCATTTTTTATTTTTTATTATAAATAATTCATAAAGTTTTAAAAATATTTTAAAAATCTTTGAAAGAACTGAATCGTTTTTTGTTTATTAGTTAAAAATTGATGATTATACTGCCTATAAAAAAAAAAATTAAAAAAATTTCACCCCGTATATTTTTAAAAAGAAAAAAAATATATTTGTGCAAATACGTTCAAAGTTATAAAGTACGATGGTCAAGTCTATAAAGTACTGTGTTCCATATGGGTCAAAATGATTTTATAAGTTAACAAGCGTTCTGGGTTATTGCTCCTTACATAGCAAAACAGAAGAACGCACTTTCATTCTTACGATATTTTATTCTTTACGTTTCTAAAATTTTTATTTATTCAGAAAGCATATTCAAATGTCTAAGCTACAATTCTATAAAATATTATATAAGTGCTGAAATTATTATGTTAAATTTTTAATTTCACTATTTAGTCCCCCCTCCACCAAAAAAATAAATATTTTTTTATCACGATTGGTCACCAGATATTGCGTGTCTGTCAACATCCGGTAGCTGTCATCTGTCAGCAACTCCATGACTTACATAACAAAAAAAGTGGCTACCGTATTTAATTTTTTTTTATTGTAAATTTCTGGGAGTAAGCAATTATTAATTGATTGAAAACAGATAAAGGTAAGTTTTAATATTAAAATTTGACTTAAATAACGTGCCAGCGCCGTAAATTTTATTTTTTCAAGATTTTTAAAAACAGAAATTTGGCTACTGTTTTGAGCCAATCAAACAACAATGGCGGTATTTAAAAAAAACTGATAACATTTTAAAATTTTAGATTTAAATCAATATAATTTCGGTTAAAAATACACCAGTATGTTTTTTGCTTACTAGAATTATTAAATTTAATCTCTTGGCGTTCAATTAAGGCTAACTTTAAAGCTTGAAGATAACTTATTTATTTTTAAAATTTCAATTTAAATTTAAGTATAGAAAAATTGACTGGATTCCAGTGGAGGTACCTAGTTTACATTAATTATTACACAAGCTTTCCTTGCCAGCCATCAGAATAAATGATGCTAGTCTCCTGGAGAATAACACACTGCTCGTCCTTAACCTCACTTTTTCAAACGACCTGAAGTAGAATTACTACATCAAATCTATAGCTGCGTCTATTGCTAGGAAGGTTGGATCACTGTGACGGGCCAGAAAGTTTTTCTCGTCATAACCTATCTTGCACATTTATAAATCTATCATTCGTTCGTGCATTGAATACTGTTGCCATATCTTTTGTTTCATATCGAATATGAACAAACTATTATGTTTCTAGCATATAGACATTTTTATATCACTAGCAGTATATCCCGGCGTTGCTCGGATGTAATGAAAGCTTTAAAATTAATCCATGGTCCTAGAGCTCAGACTCTTTGGACGTTGGCACGAAAGACTAAAAAGCAATAGTTGTTTCCAGTTAAAGCGAAACCGTAGACTGAAAGAAAAATGTATAGATGTAAGTCAAATTTTGATTTCCTGGTATCGGTATCAAATAAGCTTTTTTCGTCGTAAACTGAATTTTGAAGGCTAAATAAGTCCTCTGAGTAAATGGTATCATGGCTGAGACTAAGAACTACAATTATACCTACTTAGAGCCAAACCCGAAGCAAAAACTAAAATAAAAGAGCGCAAAAAAAGAATACAGGCATACAGGCAGATAAACAGACACACACACATCTTGCCTTTTATATATATATATTATCAATTTTCTGCACTATTGTAAGAACTGCAACCTTGAAACTTCTGAATATCGTTTCTTATGCATTTGTCTATGAGTGTATCAAATTTGATTAAAATAAGACCGCTACTTCTATAACGCGATTTTTTCGATTATGGATTTTCGATATTTATCGGAGGTACCTCGACACAAAATCTAGCTGAGAACACTCGCATACTCTTACAGTACAACTGTGTAAATTTTCAAGAAAATCGGTTCAGTCGTTTCGGAGTCTATAGGTAACGGACCCACACACAGACACACACACAAAGTTCTATTTATAAATAAGTTTAGATAGATTATCTCCCATACCATTCACTTTATTCAATTAGCGTATTTTGTGCCGTTGTGGTGACCACTACCTTCCATCTCACAATTAGGAATCATTATGACATACAAGGAAGAATAGTGCAATTTTGCATGAGGGAATATTGAGATTAATCTGTCCCTCCTCGTAGAGGTGTATTTATTTTTAAAGTTACCATCTTCTAGTCTTTGCCTATAATGACATGACCTACCAGACAGTAGGTAGTTTGAATTCATAGTTTCCTTCCCCTAGATTGGTTGTTACCCAAGGCACAATATATACTGCGCTCTCTCGTCGTTTTCGACGTCTTAGAACCAACAGGCAGACTACCCGCACATATTTGAAATTTGCGGTGAAGTTTGCAGAAGTTTCAAGGTTGCAGCTCTTACAATAGTGCAGAAAATTGATAATATATATATATAAAAGGCAAGATGTGTGTGTGTCTGTTTATCTGCCTGTATGCCTGTATTCTTTTTTTTGCGCTCTTTTATTTTAGTTTTTGCTTCGGGTTTGGTTCTAAGTAGGTATAATTGTAGTTCTTAGTCTCAGCCATGAT